>PVHX01001844.1:142789-188307 GCA_004024805.1 Geosciurus inauris
CTCAGGGGCACTTGACCACTGAGCCACATCCCCAGCCCTATTTTGTGTTTTATGTGGAGACAGGGTCTCACTGAGTTGCTTAGCACCTTGCCTCGCTGTTGCTGAGGCTGGCTTTGAACTCACGATTCTCCTGTCTCAGCCACCCAAAGTGCTGGGATTACAGGCATGCACCACTGCACCCGGCTTATTCTCTTTTATTGCTGAGTAATTCTTCCATGGTTCTTGACTCCTAGCTTCTACCTGAAGACAAGACATTCAAACTAGAATTTCTCTTCCCCAAAGTGGGTCACAGAAAATCTAATCTTCCTCTACTTCTACTTTTAGCTAATCATAAAGAAATCCTCCAGTCTACCCTTGTCTGATAGTAAGTCATAAGACTCTTCCTCATTCCAGAAGGGCTCTGCCTAATACCCTGGAGAGAGAAACGCTACATGACCGGCCAAGAATGCAGACAGGTCTTGCTGGGTTTCCTAACACAGTCTATAAGCATTAGATCACATCATTTTTGTCCACTCATATTTTGACATGGCTGTCCATGCTTCAATCATGCCTAGGCAATGAAGTCTCAAAAAAAAGCCCAAAAAGACAGAGTTTGGAGAACTTCCAGATAGGTGAACACATGGAAGTTCCTGGAGAGTAAGTACTACACCTGGATAGGGCATAGAAGCTTGGTGTCCCTTCTCCCACACTTCACCCTATACGTCTCATCTTCTGTATCATTTATAATATTTTTTATAAAATAAATAAACCTAAGTGTGTGTTTCTGAGTTCTGTGAGCTGCTCCAGCAAATTAATTGGATCCAAGAAAGGGGTTGTGGGGACACCAATTTATAGCTAGTTGGTGAGAAGCACAGATAAAACAACAACCTGTGAGGGGTTGGGGGTGAAGGACAGTGGTAGAACAAGCACATGCTTATCACACAACAAAGTCCAATCAACCCCAGCACCAAAACAGACAATCTGAGGTTTGCAACTAGAACCTCAAGTGGGGGTAGAGGGACAGTCTTGGGGGCTGAGCCCCCAACCTGTGGAATCTGATGCTATCTCCAGTTACATCATGACAGAATGAATTGGATTAGAGGTGTCCAACTGTTGTATGCTGCAGAACTGACTGCCTAATTGATGGTGGAAGAAGTCCCACACATTAGGTGTCAGAAATCTCCTTTGCTGACTATAGTGAGAGCAGAGAAAGAACACACAGGTTACTTTTTCTTTCTTTTTTGGGGGGTGCATTATAATTAAACATAATGGTGGAATTCATTGTTACACATTCATACATGCACACAATATAATAACATCAGGTTGGTTTTCCTAGATACACAGATGTCAAGGATAACTCACAGGTTTCTGACTTGAGCAACTGGGGGAAAATGATGTAATTTATAATTTATATTTTAATGAGATGGGGAACAGTATGGAAGATAATGATTTAGAGGAGAGAAAAATCCAGAGTAAAAAATTTAAATTAGAACAGATCTAATGAATCATTTGCTTAATGTGGCTCAAACTTGTTAATGTAACTTGCCAAAAATGACAAAATACCAGCATATTCTGAAAGAACCACTGTCTCACTTTACCAAGGGTTGTTACCTTTTTTGTGTCACAGACTCCTTTATTAGTTTAATTAAACATGAACTCAAAGTAACATTTTAGTTTTTAAAAATGTGTGTGAAAAAGGAAACTAATTTTATTTAGTTATCAAAATAGTAAAAACAATAAGATATAACATTATATGTGCTTCTTTATTACCTCATTAAGTACAAGATTTCTGAGCAGATCTTATTACTACCATAATTCAAAGTAAAAATGAATGATGTAAGCAAGCCTTAAGATATGTAAAACAACTTTAATGTGGTATAAAATATTTGATTCCTGGGGCTAGGGCTCAGTGGTAGTGTGCTTGCCTAGCATGTGTGAGGCACTGGGTTTGATCCTCTGCACCACATAAAAATAAAATGAAGATATTCTGTTCACCTACAACTAAAAAATAAGTATTTAAAAAAATATTTGATTCCTACTGTCAAAAAAGCTAAAACTACTGCTGTTATTGGGATTTGGGGAATTTTGTTCCCTTCATTCAATAATGGAAGATAAAGGCTAGTGAAAAATATATATCATTTTTCACCCTCTAAGTTCACAGACTCCTCAAAAGCTAGCCAGGGATGCATGATTTGTGGACTCAAGGATAAAAGTCCTGGTTTCAAACTCTGATTGTAGGCCGGGTGTGGTGGTACACACCTGTAATCCCAGCAGCTCAGGAGGTTGAGGCAGGAGAATCCCAAGTTCAAAACCAGCCTCAGCAACTTAGTGAGGCCCTAAGCAACTCAGTGAGACCCTGTCTCTAAATAAAATACAAAAAAGGACTGGGGATGTGGCTCAGTGGTTAAGCAGCCCCTGGATTCACTCCCAGTACCAAAAAAACAAAAACCCTGATTGTTTTCCCCCATATTAATACCATTAATACAAAGCCCTGGACTAGATCTCTAACTCCAAGAGATCCAAGAGGTATTTCCTCAAACTACCCTCTACTCTGATGAAAGACCACAAGACCACAATACTCCCCTGCTTAAGTCCTTGTAAAGGTTCTTCCAGCTTAGGGGATGAAAGATAAGGTGGCCATACTTATGCCACCCCACTACAGCACTAGGACTGCACTTGACACCTTCAAGTCTTCCTGCTTGTGTTCTCCCTCAGTCCTTTGTTTCAGAATTATTATTTACCTTACAAAACTCTAGTTGTACAAGATCCTAGTGAAGAATAATTCTTTCTGAAGCATTTGACTCCTTCCCTCCAAACAAAGCAATCTTTCCCTTTCCTTTGAACTTCAAAATCAGTAAAGGTTTTTGATGTGGGCTGGGGTTGTGGCTCAGTGGTACAGCACTTGCCTAGCACATGTGAGGCACTAGGTTTGATCCTCAGCACCACATATAAATAAATAAAAAATAAAAGCCCATCAACACCTAAAAAAATTTTTAGAAATAAATAAATAAAGGTATTATGCCCATCTACAACTAAAAAAAATTAAAAAAGAATTTCTGATGTACATTATCCCACTAATTCATAGTTATTTTAATCAAGTTATTAATTTTTAAACAAAATTTTCATGTGTTACAACCTGGTTATGTTTTTAGCTTATCAATAGTTCTCTTGGTGAGATAAGAGGTTTGTGGAAAACTAAGTTTTCAAGAGGGTGGTGGATAAACAATTTAGAATAAATTTCAATTCAGTGAAACAAATATTTATTATTTACCATAAATAAGGTTAGGCAATGCAAGATGGGACACATGAGAGACATCCTGCAGTCAGTAAGCTTAAAACCTACTAGGATGGACAGCAACCATTTAAAAAAAAAGTCTACAATACATTTTTGTTTTATATTTTTGGTGCTAGAGATTGAACCCAGGGTCTCTTGCATGCCAAGCATGCACTGTACTACTGAGCTACATTCCCAGTGCTTCCAGTCTTTTAAATATGATACATTACACAATACATACCACAGAATAGCCTTCACATACGCAGCTGAAGAAAACAAAATTCTAGCATCCAAAATATCCTTAAATAGGGCGGGGGATATAGCTCAGTTAATAGAGTGCTTGCCTTGCATGCACAAGGCTCTGGGTTCAATCCCCAGCACCACTAAAAAAAAAAAAAAAATTCCTTAAATAGAATCCAAGTATATGGACATATATATATGTAACAAAATATTAAAAGGCAGTGGAAATGAAGGAATCAGAAGTAAATACAGGATAAATCTCAAAAACTTAGTATTAAGTAAGGTAAGGAAGAAGAGAATATAACAATGTCTAAAAGAGGTATTGACACAAGGATCAAGAGCTTTCTTGAGTGATTTTTAGCAAGCGAAAACAGGATGGTGAAGGAATTTCAAGGTAAGGAGAATAAAAATTCAAAGAATTTGAGTTGGGCAAGTGTTCTGGTCAAGTTTTCAAGGTTTGAAATAGGTGCACTGAAGAATTTGGAGAAGTTCACAAACTTAAAAGTGAAATATCAGCTATGATTATTTAATCATATAATTAATTATACATCTAATTATAGTGAGACGGTTTTTTAAAAAATTCCTGGGCCTCAACTAGAGATTCTGATTTAGTTGATCTGGAATAGAAACTGTGAATCGGTTTAAGCAGCATCACAGGTGATTTGAACACATGTTGAACACATGTTTAGATCTAGGGTATAAAGTCCCCTTTGAAAATGCAAAAGAAACAGGATGAGAGCTTTTAAAAACACAAGACAGGCCCCACAAATACACAATGTGAAACAGCACACCTGAGTTAAAGCCTTAAAGTAGGATGCAGAATCATGACATCTATGAAAATGTAAAAATGTATAGAATTTCCCCTCTGAAAAACTAAGTCTTTATGTTCTCCAATAAGAATGTCCGAGTACCCACTCTCACCAATGTAGCAATATCACTCAATTTAATACTGGCTCATATGGCATTAGCAAGTAAGGAACTTTTTATCCAGATTTCCTTAGCAAAGACTCTGAAATTTTTTTTTAGTGTGGCATGGAAAAATTTACTAATATGTGAGCTGACATATGCAGTCTTCCTCTAGTCACTCATTTAACTCTCTTTTAAAGGCGTTCTGAGATTAAGATGGTAAACATAATGAATAAAATTAGAAATAAAGATGGAAGTAAATTTGTTGGTTGGGATTTAGAAATAAAGCTTTAGTTTGCCTGTGAGAAACTACAAGGCAGCAAGAGAAACAGAGAGGACAAAAGGGACCTTGCAGGAAATATAAACATGGTTATGAATTAAATTCTCTTTAATATACTTTGAGGACCAACACAATTCCTTTTTAGTAACTTCCAGGGTTGAACTATGTTTCTTGAACAGGAACCAGTCCTGACAGAAATCATGTGTATCTTTGGATTAACTAAAACTGCCTGTTGATATTCTTTGCACATTTTTTCTACTAAGATTTCTTTCTTTTTTTTAAAATGAGGATCTTGCTATGTTACCAAGGCTGACCTCAAGCTTATTGAAATTAATAAAATTTATGTTCTTATAGTAATTTCAAGTCCACAGCAAAACTGAGTATGAAGTACAGAGTTTCCAGTTACCTCCTAGCCCCCACAGGCACAGCCTCTCTTCATATCAACATCTCACACAAATTTGTTACCATCAATGAACCTCCAAAGACACATTATTTTCACCCACAGTTCATAGTTCACATTAGGATTCACTCTAGGTTTTGTACATTCTATAGATACTGACATATGTATGATGACATGTATTTACCACTGAGTACAGCACAGGATAAAGAGAGTTTCATCAACCTAAAAATTCTCAGTTCTATGCCTATCATACTCCCTTTTCCCACGCTGTGACAACCACTACTCTTTTTAGTGTCCATAGTATTGTCTACTCCAGATGTCATATAATTGAAATCGTACAATATGAAGCCTTTTCAGATTGGCTTCTTTCATAACTTCATGTTTCCTGTTTTGTTTTTTCAAGGTTTGATAGCTCACTTTTTTCTAGCACTAATATCCCATTGTCTAAATGTACCATAATTTATGTATCCATTCACCTACTGAGAGACATCTTGGTTACTTCCAAGTTTTGGCAATTATGAATAAAGCTGCTGTAAACATTTGTGCAGGTTTTCATGTGGACATAAGCTTTCAATTCATTTGGGTAAATATTGAGGAGTGTTATTGCTGGACTGAATGGTTTAGATTGTTAGAAACTGTCAAACTGTCTTTTAAAGTATGTTATTTTGCATTCTTACCAGCAATGAATGACTTCCTATTGCTCCACATCCTGGCCAGCATTTGGTGCTGTCAATGTTTTGGGTTTTGGCCATCCTAATAGGTGTGGAGTGGTATTACACTGTTGTTTTAATTTGCATTTCCCTGACGACATATGATGTGGAATATCTATTCACATGCTTATTTACCATCTGTATTTCTCTGGTGAGGTGTCTGGTAAGTTCTTCAGCCCGTTTTTTTAAGTCAGGCTACTGAGTTTTAAGAGTTCTTTGACTATTTTGAACAATAGTCTATTATTGTATATCTTGGCAAATATTTTCCTCCCCAATTATGACTTGTCTTTTTATTATTTTCACAGTATGTTTTGTTGAGAAGAAAATTTTAATGAAATTCAGTTTATTAATTCTTTCTTTGATGGTTGGTACCTTTGGTGCAGCATCTTAAAAAATTATTGCCTGGGGCTGGGATTGTGGCTCAGCGGTAGAGCACTTGCCTTGCATCTGTGAGGCACTGGGTTTGATCCTCAGCACCACATAAAATAAATAAGGTATTGTGTTCAACTACAACTATTTTTTTTTTAAAAAATCATTGCCAATCTTAAAACCATCTAGGCTTTTTCCAAATGTATTTTCTAGGAGTTATACAGTTTTCCATTTTCCATTTACGTCTGTCACCCATTTTGAGTTAACTGGTGAAATGTGCAAGGTATCTAGGTTCATTTTTTGCATATGAATGTCAGATCAATCCAGGATCATTTTCTGAAAAGAGTATTTCTCTTCATTGTATTACCATCGCTCTTTTGTCAAGAATTAGTTGGTTATATTTGTGGATCTCTATCTGGGCTACTTTCTGTTGCACTGATGTTTTTTCTATTGTTTCACTAGTATCACACTATCCTGATTACTGTAGTTTCAAGTCTTGAAACTGGAGGGTGCTGGTTCTCCAACTATGTTCTTGTCCTTCAACAATGTATTGGCTGTTCTGGGTCTTTTGCCTCTCCATGAAAATTGGAATCAGTTTGTTGTACAAAAAAAACAGTTAAGATTTTGAGTGGGACTGCACTGCGTCTATAGATCGAGTTGGGAAGAACTGGGTATCTTGATGATATTGAGTCTTCCTATGCATGAACATGGGATATTTACTTATTTAGTTCTCCTGATTTCTCTAGTTTTATAGGTTTTCTCACATAGGTCTTGTACATATTTTGTCAAATTAATACCTAAGAATTTTATTTGAGGGTTTGGTTGCTAATGTATATGGTATTATGTTTTTAATTCAAATTCCACTTGTTCACTGGCATATTAAGAAAGTAAATAAACTTTTCATATAAACTCTGTATCTTGTGTACTTAATATAATAGCTTACTAGTTCTAGGAGTATTTTTGTTATTCTTTTGCATTTTCTACAGTCATGTCATCTGTGGATATTTCCTTTCTTCCTACTCAATCTACATGCCTTTTAATTTTCTTATTGCATTTTCAGCATCCAAAATGCTGAAAAGAAATTTTAGAGGGGATATCCTTGACTTGTTTCTCATCAAGAAAGCTTCCAGTTTCTCACCATTAACTATAATATTACCTATAGATTTTTGAAGATAGTCTTTATCAATTTAAGGAAATTCCTCTCTATACCTAGTTTGCTGAAAGCTTTTACAATGAATTTGTGTTGGGTTTTGTCAAAAAGCTTTTCCTGCATCTATTAATTGATACTATCATGTGACCTTTCTTCCTTAGACTATTGATACAATGGATTATTTTAATTGAATATCCAACTTTCAACCAGCCTTGCACACCTGGGTAAATTCCATTTGGTTGTGGTGTGTAATTTTCATACCCTGTTGGATTTAATTTGCTAATTTTTTTAAAAAGATTTTCGCATCTATGTTCATGAGAGACACTATTCTCTTGTTTGATTTTCCCGTAATGTTTGTCTGGTTGATGCCTGACCATTATTCCACTTCTTTACCTAAACATGTCTTGAAGCTATTACAAAGAGAAAAGTAGGGGATTCCAGAACAGAGAGAAAAATCTAGTTTTAAAAGGCAGACATAGGGTTGGGGTTGTGGCTCAGTGGTAGAGCGCTTGCCTAGCATGTGTGAGGCACTGGGTTCGATTCTCAACATTGCAGATACACAAAGTTCACTGACAACTAAAAAAATATTTTTAAAAAAAGGTAGACATAATGCTGGCCTCTTAGAATGAACTAGGAAGTATTTCCTCTATATTTATCCTCTAAAAGAGATTATAGAGAACTTCTGTCATTTCTTCCTTAAACACTTGGTAAACTCACCAAGGAAGACACCTGGGAGTGATGTCTTCTGTTTTGAAAAATTATAAATTCAACATTTTTACTAGATATAGGACTATTCAGATTGTTTCCTTTTTCTTGTGAGATTTGGTAGATTTCACCTAAGCTGTCAAATTTGTAGGCACAGAGTTTGCCATAATATTCCTTTATTATCCTTTTAATGTCTACAGGATCTATAATGATGCCTCTCTTTTGTTTCAGTTATTAGTAATTTACTTTCTTGTTTCTCTTAAGTTACCCTAGCTAAGGCATTTTGATATTATGATCTTTTTTTTAAAACTAAGTTTGGTTAGCCAGGCATGGTGGCACAAGCTTGTAATCCTGTAATCATGAGTTCAAAGCCAGCTTCAGCAACTTGGCAAGGCCCTAAGCAACTCAACGAGACCCTGTCTCTAAATTTTAAAAAGGGCCGAGGATGTGGCTCAGTGGTCAAGCACCCCTAAGTTCAATCCCTAGTACAAAAACAAAAACAAAAACACTAGGGTTTGGTTTTGCTGATTTTTCTCTATTGATTTCCTGATTATTATTTCACTGATTTCTACTTATTATTTCTATTCTATTTATTATTTATTTTCTTCAGCCTACTTTGGATTTAATTTGCTCTTCTTTTTCTAGTTTCCTAAAGTAAAACCTCAGCTTATTCATTTATCTTCCATTTTTCTAATTAATGCATTCAACACCATAACTTTCCCTCTTAGTATCTTAAACTAAATATGTATTAAGAATTGGGTCTTTTTCTGGATGTTAGGGAGAAAAAGTGAAAACAGTTTGCCTCTGAAAGTTAAGTGAAACAAGAAGACTAGCTTTCTATTGTTTCCCTTTTGAATTTTATTCTGTGTGCTTTGAATTACCACTCAAAAACATCGATAATGTTTTTATTTATTTATTTATTTGGTACTGGAGATTGAACTCAGGGGCACTCGACCACTGAGCCACATCCCCAGCCCTATTTTGTGTTTTATGTAGAGATAGGGTCTCACTGAGTTGCTTAGCGCCCCACCATAGCTGAGGCTGGCTTTGAACTCCCAATTCTCTTGTCTCAGCCTCCCTAAGTGCTGGGATTACAGGCTTGCACCACTGCGCCCGGCTTGATAATGCTTTTAAATTCTGCTTAATAGACATGATGGACTTATCAAACATTTCAGCTCTTTGACAATTACATCATAACCCTAATATGCACCTGAATTGCTAAAATCATTTAAATCTAGTTTAAAATGAGGAAGTATGATTTACTCTATTTATTTTAAATGAACTATTTATTTAAAATGGACAGTGATAGTGCCTCAAATATGTCTTGAATTAGATTTTTCTCTGCAAAAGTTAAGCAAAATCATTTTTTTGTCTTGAAGGGTAAAAGGTTCCTCTAAATCCTTAATTGTTTTAATCCTTAATTGTTTAGGGCTACCTAAATTTAAATTAATTAAATTACCTAAATTCAATTTAAAAGAACCTCAAACAATGTCAATTCCTTACTATGTGTTTCTCCTAGTTCTAGCCATCAAAGACATATTTGCTTTCCTCATTGATGGTTAGCTAATAACCAACCATCTTTTATCAATATCTATAATGAATACTTAACTCAGAATCCAATCTGTCTATTCTACTGCATTCTTGCTGCATTTTCAGTATCATTTTGTTATATTTGTTTCAATATAAGATGCCAAACTTGACCTCTGTTGTAACCATAACACCACAAGCAGACAGCCTGAGAAGAGGTGTTCATCTAGCAGCCCATGGGGAAAAACAACAAAAACCAAAACATGTTTCTCTTTTAAGTCAGTCTTATTAAGATTCTTTCCCTACCACTATTTTCTAAATTACTATTAAAAGTAGACTTATTTAGAAATTTTAGTCTTTCTCCAAATAAAAATATTTTCAAGTCATTGAACATACTTTCATCAGAAATGGGAAGGTGACCTAGTATTCTATTCAGTCTCATTTGCAGACTCATTAATATATTACATGATTAGATGCTATCACTGTACTCTGTAATTCTGCTCTCCATACCTTGCTTTCCAAGGTATCTTCCCACTCTGTTTATCTGCTAATAAATGAGCTCCTTTAACATGCAGAAGATGTACATTCCACACATCTCCTAGGACAGCTACATGAAGATATAGAAGAAAAAGCAATTCTTTTAATCTAATTACCCTTAACTTTTAAAGTCCCTTGCATTTGATCATCATACTATTATCATACCCATTCAACAGGAAACATATAGTGACTTCCAAACATCACATTACTGGTAGTAGAAATAGGTCACCTAAGAGAATGTCCTCTGCCCCGAATATGCTGCCTCCTACCATGATTAAAATCAGTACCCAAGGTCTAAGTGTCCTTGCAGAAAACAAGGAAGGAAGCACTCCATAGCACAAATATTAGTGATATAATGTATAAAAAACAAAACCATCTTGTTCAGTAGTTAAAAAAAATAATTATCTTCTATCCAGAACAACCTCAAGCATACCAAGACCAGATTATAAAAGTTTCTGGGCAGAAGCAGTTTCCTTTTCTCTCACTGCCCTTGGAGCCTTACTTAACAGAGAAGCACTAATCCAATGGTCACCTATTAGCAGATCTCACCTATGTGAGGCACAGTCCAGTAACAGAAAGGCACCACTTAAAAGCTGGGCACTTCTCATGAGAGGCTTCCCCCTTAGATAAAGTTACTCTTTCTATTTAGACCTATAGTTCTTGACTTTATCAGTCTCAATGTACCCCTTCCATAAAATGTACCCCTTCCATAAAATATTTTCCAACTTCTGCTTTACCAGCATGAATCTTCCTACAATTTCAAACAAATCCACATTCCCTAAATAAAACAAAAAAGGAAAACACCTGTAAGATAGCACATATCTCAATATATGAATGCTGGGATAAAATCAGTCATCAGTAGATGAATATGAAAGCTCTGAATGCAAAGCTGTTTGTATTGCATTTTTCCAAAACTATAAACAACTCTTGGCCAAGTTCTGAACAAACGAATATTTAATTTACACAACAATTAACTGTGGAAAAAGAAAAATTCAGTCTCAGTTAAAATCATGACTTTATATGTAAAATGGAAGTTCCACACTCAAATAATTACAAATATTACATGAATGCCAGGCAAGATATTCCTAACTCATGAAAGATATGGAGGCATTGCAAAACATACAGCATCTCTGGTCTTCAACCATCAAATACTAGTGGTAAGTTCCAATCATTACAATCACCAATTTTTTCTTTATTTTCCCCTAGAGGGAACCCACTGTCTTAGACACAATTCAACTATTTATCACAGTATGATATAAAGATGCTTAAGAAGCATGAATTAGTTCCAGGACTTGTCATCTTTGAATTACATGATCATAGGCCAATAAGTTAACTTCTCTAACCCTCAGTTTCCATGTTATCAAAGGAGAATAAATACAACCTGCCTTTTAAATTATCAGGATGACTCAACAATATAGCAAATGATAGGTGGTTTTCAACGTATTCTATTGAAAAAGGAAAAAGAAGACTGCTTCGGGTAAATAGAATGAAAGCAACAAAAAGCAATATGAATTTTCAAGAGACAAAAACTACAAATAAGCATACAAAATGAAATTTAACAAAGAGCCATCCAGGGACACCTCAGAAAGCAGCTAGCAGTCTAACCTACCTCAACAATCCCCAAAGGGGATTGAAATAATTAATCCTTCAGAACGATGACCCCCCCAAAATAAGATAGACATACATTTTTAATAAATTTCCACTATACATGGCCAAAATCCTACAAATTTGATATTTAACAGAGTGACTATATTTTTATTGGGCCTCTACCCCATTCTAGGCTAGGTACTAGGTAAATACAAAGATATCTAATACATCATGTCCGTCCTCAAACTTTTCACCATTCAATAGGTTAGACATGAGTGTAAACAGATTGATGTAGGTACAGAAATTAAAGTAATAAATCATGGAGGCCCAGAGAAAATTACAAATAATTATAACTGAAAAAAATAAGAAAATCTTCTTGGCACAGGACAATGAAAAATGAGGACTCTGGTAAAGAATGGGGCATAAAGCATTAGAGGAAAATGAATTCAGGCAAAGGCACTGAGCACAAAAATAGTCTGGTTCTGAGAAAAGAAGTAAGCAACTTAGAGTGCATTAGGGGTTGGGACAACAGCAGTAAAAATTAAGGCTGCAAAGATACTCAGGACTTGCTCAAGAAGGGATCTGAATGACATTCAAATGCATTTGAGTTTTCAGTGCACAGGAGAGTTATCCAGAAAGCTGGTGCTTATTTAGCACACGTGAATCCCTCCAAAATGCTGAGTAATGGCCAAAACTAAAGGATTCAGAACAAATTACTGAGACTCCTAAAATAAATATATATTCTTAATACGAATAAGCAAAAAGAACCAAAGCCTAAGGCAGAAAGCAGTTTGTGAGCTCATTTCTTAAGTAATCAAAGTATTAATTTACTGACTCTGGGAACTGAAAAGACTCACTCACATGTGTCCTGCGATTTTATTCCAAGCAAGTTGAGGCACTTCGTAAACATGTTATTTAGCAGTGCTTCACTTCAACCCCGAAAGGCAAGAACAGGAAGGCTACAGTATTATTAGCCTCTTTTTATTATGGGGAAACTGAGGAACGAAAATAAATTACAGTAGGCCACAAATTAAGCCATCTTATTTTCTAGTATTTTAATGAAAGACTCCAAGGCCACATTTAATCCTTTATTCTTCCCACCATTTTAATACTTAACCCACCTTTTACTGTTGTCTTTTGAGAGGAGTAGGGGAAACACTTAAACTTTTAAGATCATTCTCCCAACTTTGTACTGTCACCCAAAAAAAAACTAAGTTTTTAAGTGCTAGTTTTGAAATTATGACATACACAAGAACTGGAAAGCGTAGGCAGTAATCCAACCTCCCAAAAAATAGACACTTGTAAACAGCAAGGCAGGTCAGGAATCCTAGGTCTAGCTTTTACTTCAGCTATCTGGCAGGCTCAGTGAAATACTGGAGATTTGTGTTTGTAAAACAAGACTTTGCAGATCTCTGATGGAAAGGTGCTCTAAGAGGCCCAGAACAATTACTCTCACAACCGCACACATGAAATCCAACGCTCTCCGCTGTCTCTCCCCGCATTGCACCATGCGACTGCTGGTACACAAATGAGGACTCTGCAAGGTCGCCCAACGGTTTCCTTTCGCTTAAAATGCAGTACCATGAGGATGTCCTTGATGGGGGCCTCCGTAAACACTGAGGAGACCTGATGTGTTCGAGCACTTTCCATATTTTTGGCTCTCCAGAACCTACGACCTGAACCAGACAATTCTATCGGGCACACAGTTCCTTCTGATATTTTATTTTTTCACGCACGCGTTGTCGACCGCCTACTCGCAAGTCCCGGGCCTCCCTTGCCCTCTCACCGCCAGGTGGGCGTCCCTAGGATCCAGGGAATCCGGTAAGGGAGATTAGAGAGTGCAGGGGCAGAGCTGCAGCCGCGAGGCAATCCGGCACCGGCCGGGGTCCCGCAGGTCCAGCCCCCCGGGTCCGGTCGCCGGGCCCTGACCAGGCCAATGCGCCGCTGCCGCCGCCTATCAGCGGAGCTAAGGGGCGGGGCCGTCGGGCTCCGCGGCAGCTCGGCCGGCAGGCGGGGACGGGCGGGGGACCGACCACAGCACAGCTCGAGCGGCCGCGCGCAGACACCCGGCCTGGCTGCCGAGGGCGCCAGCGCGGTCCCGGGGAGCGCGAGGAGCCGGCAAGCGCGCGGCCTGCCGTTGGCGGCCTGGTCCGCCGCGCTCAGCGCCCATCCGCCCCGGAGTCGGGCCCCAGCCCGCAGGAAGATGGTGTCCTGGATAATCTCCCGAGCTGTGGTGTAAGTGCCGCTCACAGCGCCCGGTTGCGCACGCGAGGCCCGAAGGAGGTGTGGGGAGGGGTAGGGGCCAGAAGGAAGGGGAAGGCCCGGGCCTGGGCGGGGGTGGGGTAGCTCGACCTCGGGCCTGCCTAAGGATTTGGGGCCCTCGACCTCCTCACCCTGGCTCACGTCGCTGCGGGGCTCCCTGCGGCGGGCGAGGGCCGGGCGGCGGCGGCGGCGGCGACAGCGGCGGCGGTCCGGCGCGGCTGCGTGCGGATCGGCGCCCCTGCTCTGGCGGCGCTGGGTGGGCAGGCGCGCAGGGCAGGCGGCGCGCGCTCCCTGCTCCCGCTCCCGCTCCCTGCGCTGCGCGGCACCGCCCTGCGGGCCCGGGAGCGGCGCGCCTCGCGGCAGCGCCCTGCGCAAGCTCGGCAAAAGCCTAGCGCGGGAGGTTCCGCGATCCTCCGGGGCCCAGCCTTTGTATCCCCCGGTTGATGCGTTGCGGTGTTTGTCTCGGCGGCTCTTTGCCGTTCGGTCACGTGTGGTAGGAGGAGAGATTTGTCTAAAAATCCAGACCGCTCCCAGCCCTGCATCCCTGGGAAGGGTCCTAGTTGTCCCACTATTTAGGGCTTACAGAGAAAGGAAACTTATTGAAAGGTGACACCGGCCTGATCGCCCAGATCCTCAAATTTGGCCCTGTCCTGGCGGAAATATTTCCTAAGTGAATCAGAGGCTTCAGGTGCCTGTTGCCTTTGTTCATATTATCTGTGCCTTTCATTGTGGTCTTACCAAAAAGAGCTACAGGTCCATACGAAAACAATTCGTTGTTTGCTCTGTAAAGGTATTTGTTTGAATACAGTTTAAACCGATTTGCTCCCATCCTGTCCATATTCTTCCCATCCCCACTTTTAAAAAGTCACCAAGTAAACAACAATGACGTAGTTACACTCAGGGATCCTTAGAATCATGATTTATGATCTATGTAGGTAATGTTATCTCAGTACCTTTATGAAATGTATATATGAACCATCAGGCTTTTCTGATTAGGTTTATAATTTCGAAAAAAAGAATTGCCACATTTTCTAGTTTGTTTTTCACTAGAGAGGAGCTAAATTTTCCTAGTTTTATTTTTGTCGTAAGTGAATTGTTTAGACCTGTTTAACCTGATTTGCAGTGTATCATTCAAAATTTGTCTTTTAATCAAACGTCAAAATTATATCACAGATGCCTTCAGATTGTTTCTTTAGCCGCTTGCACTCTTGAACATTATTTAGGCATACCTTTCTTGACCTAATAGATGTCTATCAAACACAGTCTGCACCTAGAAAATTAAGTGTCCCATTAAGACAAAATACTTTTTTTTAACTCTCGAGGTTCCTTTACCAATTCTTCTGATAGAAAATTGTGAAGCACTTTAACTTAAGTTTGCACTACTCAAATCAGATTTTTGTTTTTGACCATTGACTAGGAATATAAATATCTTTTGAGTGCTACCTGTAATACAAAGGTCAGTAACATGTGGTTGGTCTTAATGGAACTTTAAATACCCAGTACAGGTCAAAATGTCAAGACTTCTAAGAGTTACTCGCAGTGTAAACACCCAGTGTTAAACAAGGAAGGGATTATAGCTGCTTAGAGAATCATCAAAGAAGGCAAGAGAGATTATATTTGAATTGGGCCTTAAAGAATGAACCTAATCTATACAGCCAAAGAAGAAAAAGGGAAGGATTTTTGGTAGATCAGATAGAGAGATCAATGTGAGCCAAAGCCAGAGAGAGCCCAGATTAGTTAGTGCATGTGAGGCACTGGGGAGAAAGCTGGAAAGGAAAGCTGGGTATTTAGCTTGAAAGCCAGTTTTCAAGGAAGAAGGGATGAATTAAGACAGCAACAACTTTACTTTGCAAGAATCTCTGCTGCTGTTGTGTGAATCATTTGGCAATGCAGAGACCACTTAGGAGGCATCTTCACTGGAGAGGGGATTTAAACCTGCAGTAGTGAAGCCTACACAATTTAAGGTCTGAGTCAAAGGAAAGGGAACAGAGAGGGGAGGAAGAAAAAACAGACAATGGAAAAACGGATTTATCAAGATCAGGATATGAATTTCATAAGCCATTGAGTCATTGGCACATTAGAAAGCACACTTGTAAGGCAACGTGAGCATCCTTACATTTTTCTCCTTTGCTTCTCAGTTTCTCTGTCCCTAAACATTAAAAACAGTATCGGGATCTACACAAACTTGGACACACTTTTCACACTGAGATAGAATTTGCTTAACTTTCTTTAAACCCACTGAAACATATGGCTCATCATGAACAAGATAAGACAATGCTCTCAATATGAACCTCTGGGAGTGTGATCAAGAAACACAAGGAACTTCTGTAACCAGAACTCCCAGTATGCCTGAGTATGTCCTCTGCAGTGTAACACCAGGGCCGAGAGCACTGACCTTAAAATCAGATCTGTATGCCAGTTAATGGCTGTGTGCTCTTGTGCAACATACTACATTCATCTGAGCTTTAGTCTCATCTTAAAATGATTATGATAAAATCAACATACTTGAATTTCACAAGCAAGATTGACAGGTTAGCTAGCAATTTTCAAGGGATGGTAATCTGAAATTACCAAATAATATATATTCATACAGGATACCCATACCTCACCTCTTAAAACATTACTCTCACAAATTAAAGAAAATCCCATTTTCCCCCTAAAGATTGTTTTTTATTTATGATATAGCCAGATTCCCTGAATTTATTGACTATACTATTTCCCTGCCATTTATTGACTATAACCTACCCTGTAAGATTAAATGCATTCTTATACATAATGTCCATAGTCCAGCATTTGACAAATAGAAAGTATTCAGTAAGTGCTAGTCATTGTTACCAGAACAAGGAAGAATATACTCCCCTAAAATCACAGCATATGAAATGTTTCAATTATTTTCAGTTTTTGTTTTTTTCTATATATCTCTGTGTTTCAGTGACAAGGTTATAAAGTATAGTAATAGCTTTATACTTTATACTATTTATGTATTCCCAGCATCTCCTTTTTCTCTGAAATCTCGTCTAATATCTTCTATTTCATCAAGCCAATATTCACAATTTTCATAGCTATTTGTTTTTAAATTTGCATTGAAATTATTTCTAACATTTCATTGTAATAAGTAATGCTACAGTGCAATTAGCATGCTATAATGGACATCATTTACATATACTTTTAAGTTATTTTCTTAGGATAAATATATAAGAGAAGTATTTCTAAGTCAAATATTATGAATATTTTTGTGACTACTTATATAAATTGCCAAATTGTTCTCTAAAGTTTTTTTTTTGTTGTTGTTCTAGGGATTGAACCCAGGGGCATTTAACCACTGAGACACATCCCCAGACCTTTTTATTTTTTATGTTCAGACAGGTCTCGCTAAGTTACTTAAGGCCTTACTCAGTTGCTAAGGCTGGCTTTGAACTTGCAATTTTCCTGCCTCTGCCTCTCCTAGGATTACAGGTATGCGCCACCACTCCCAGCTCCAAAAATATCATACATTGCCATCATATCATCCTTGATTCCTCTCCTCTCATTGCCAACATTGAATCCTACAGCAAATTGTGTTGACTCTACTTTCAAAATTAATAAGTTCTCAGCCGAGCACAGTGGCACATGCCTATAATCCCAGCACTTTGGGAGACTGAGACAGGAGAGTTGTGAGTTCAAAGCCAGCCTCAGCAATGGCGAGGCACTAAACAATTCAGTGAGACCCTTTCTCTACATAAAACACAAAATAGGACTGGGGATGTGGCCCAGTGGTTCAGTACCCCTGAGGTCAATCCCCAGTACCAAAAAAAAAAAAATGTAGTTCTCACCACCTTTACTTTTATTACACTGGTCCAAGCCAGCATCATATCTTAAATGTATTGTTGTAATAGCATACCATGCTACTTCTACTCTTGTCCCCTTACAGTTTATTCTTAACAGAACAACCAACATGATCCCATTGAAACACAAGTCAAATCTTGTTGCTTTTCTGATCAGAACCCTCAGTTGACATCCTTCCTCACCCAGTAAAGCCAAGTCCTTACCATGGACTGCAAACAACCTGGATTCCATATCTCAAACCTCATCTTCACATGCTCTCTGCCCTACTGTCTTCACTCCAGCTACAGTGGTTTCTGGTCTCCACCCTGCCTCTTGCCTGAGAGCCTGGGTTTTGCCAGCCCCTCCATCTCAGTGCCCATCCCACAGATGCCCTTCTGGCTCAATTTCTAGCTTTCTTCTGATATGACTTTATCAGTGAGGTCTTCCTGACCGAAGCACTCCTGCTTTCCCTCCCTGTTGTGTTCTACATAGTATCTGGTACTTTCAAGCATACCATAAACTTTACTTCTTTTGTCTATTATTGTCTGCTCCAACTAGAAAATAATCTCCAAAAGAACAGGTCTTTTCTCAAATTTGTTTATTGCACACACAAAAGCTCACTGAGTATTTGTTTTAGGCAATAAGAGAATGGAGATAATAAATGTGAACTATGAATTACAGAAATATTGATGATAAATATTACAGTCCATGAATTCAAGAGTTGTCTTTCTTTTTTTTTAACCTCCTCCAATGTTTTGACAACTTTTCTTGAGAAAGCTATGGTGAATGAATGAATTATTTGGAAAGAGCCTCAAAGGATCTCAGCATTGAATAAAATAAAAAGTTTTTTTTCACTGATGAGCTTCTTTCCAGACATACTTATTCTGGACAGCAAAAAAGGAAGAGGCTCTGCATTTGTGCCATTACTGGAAACAATCTCTGTAAACCTTGGTAACCTAGCTAAAATCCTCTGGGGGAGGTGGGTAGATAGGGAAGTAGGATTTGTATACCTTAGCAAACAAAGGAAAGACAATAAAACAGTATGCCTGGAAATGAATGCCATTCTTATTTTCATCTTTGGTGTCTTGGAGCAACAAAATGTGATATTTATCTGTGCATGTGTTTAAGATTATGATAGTATTAATGAAACAGTAATGTATTACTTATCACAGTTGTTCAGTAATTTCTATCATTCCTTTATGTTTTGGGAGGGTGCTAAAGATTGAGCCTAGGGTCTCACACATGCTAAGAATGCATACAACCACCAAGCTATACTCTCAGATCCCCAAGTAATTTTCAAATCTTTATGGAAGTTTGAGGGCAGTCATGATTCATAAGCAATGATTTTCTTCCCTCATATGTGCTTTAAATATTTTAATTGGTTGTATAACCTCAGTGATAGCTAAAATATCTTCTTTCCATTAGGTTAACATAGATTTTATCTTTGCCATTTTTGATGAGATCTGTATGCGAATAAATTAAATGTTCATGAGTTGTATCTAAGAATAGGAAATTACCCTAAATTGTTGTAGACAATGAGAGCAATAATAGGAGTAATAATATTTTCAAGAAAATGAAAAGGCTGACATCTTCAAGATTAATGTTGCGAATGCCCAACAGGAGATCATCTTTTCTGTCTTCCTTCATTAAGAAAGAAAACACATCCTAAACTATAGGGTCTTGTTTTCACTGCATAGATCAGAACTTGCAATAAAATTAGACTTTATTTCAGAAACAATTTGCATTTGTCCACTTTTTTTTTTTATGGCTACTATATTAGTTGTTTCTTTTTCCACTGGATTTTGAATCCTTTTAGGATGGAGATTTTTATATTCTCTACTTTCATTATAGACTAAACTGTTCAAATAAATGGCACATTACAATAGTAGTAACATAAATGGGTAATTTAAATGTCTTAAATGTACATAATATTGTTTTGAAATCACATGGAAGAAACTGATTCTCTGCTTATTTTTATGTCATTAATTATGTGTTTGCACTAGACTACCCCTTTCATATATTTCTGAGTTAAACAAAAGCTTTAAATAAAAATTCTACTGTATATAAAAGTCTTCATGTTTACAAAGCTAACTGGCCATTAAGGGTTTATGTATAATTATCCCTATTACTGAAAGTAAAACCAGTTCCACTTATGTTTTCATATTTACAAAGACAACTGTGACTGAAACTCAGGAAAAATTCATATTCACTAAGGTAACATGGACAGAGAAAATGGTAGTAGTTAGGAAAAGATAGTGGAGTCGATAGTGATTATTTTAAGTAATGAGCAGACCAGCTAATAGTATAGTACAGTGCAGCTATTCATAATGATTTTCAAAGTATTTTAAATTTTATTTAAAGATACTTTTAGTATGTCAGTGTTTCTTAACCTCAGCACTATTGATATTTTGGACTGGATAATTCTTTGTTATGGGGAGGATATTGTAGGATATTTAGCAGCATTCTCTGGTCTCTATTAACTGGATGCTAGTGGTTAAATCCTATTCCCCAGTTATAAGTACCAAAAATGTCTCTAGATATTGCTATATGCCTAGTAGGCCAAATTGCCACTGTGTTGTTTTTTTTTTTTTTTTTTTTAATTTTTAGTTGTAGATGGACACAGTATCTTTATTTGCTTCTTATTATGTGGTGCTGAGGATCAAACCCAGTGCCTCACGCATACGAGGCTAGCGCTCTGCCACTGAGCCACCACCCCAGCCCAGATTGCCACTGTTTAGAACCACTTGTTCTGTGAAAAGTGAAGAAAAACATACATGGGAGGGAATGACCCTAGAAACTATGCCCTCCAATATAGTCACATATAGGCTATTTAAATATAAATTAATTTAAATTAAATAAGTTTAACATTTCTCAGTCACACTAGCCATATTTCAAGTGCTCAATGGCTATGTTATTGGCCAGCCCAGAAACAGAACATTTCCATTGTTACAGAAAGTTCTGTTGGAATGATCTGTGAAGCACAGTCTGTTTGACATTCCCATCAAAAATGGCTGTGTTGGCTGGGCACAGTGGCACATGCCTGTAATCCCAGCACTTTAGGAGGCTGAGACTGGAGAATCGTGAGTTCAAATCCACCATCAGCAACTGTGAGGCGCTAAGCAACTCAGTGAGACCCTGTCTCTAAATAAAACATAAAATAGGGCTGGGGATGTGGCTCAGTGGTTGAGTACCCCTGAGATCAATCCCTGGTACAAAAAAAAAATGGCTATGTTGTTTTCTGTTTGCTGCTTCTGGGTGTTTTATGGGATAAATTGTAAATTCTGTAATATTTGGATGTTCACAGGTGTCTCAGGATATCTCTCTCCTAAGAATTTTCTGTATAAAATACTACTGCTAATCTGTCATAATTTTTTTTACTAGTTTAAAAATAATTTGTATTTCAAATATTGACAAAAAATTTTTCAAAATTGATAAAAAATAGTGAGCACTTAGGAAAGCATTTTTATAATTACATATTTCATGTTTAAGCTTTTATATCCCATATTTCTAAATTTATGAATGAAGTATAATTTACAAGTTATAATTTTTCTGGTCCTAGAAATGGGTAAGATATTAGGATTAGGCCTGCTGGTGGGCCAAGGGTTCAATCCACAGCACTGCCCAAAAAAAAGTATAAAAACAAAAAACACATTTTAAGATTAAAATACAAAGCCAAAAGTTACCAGTATGTTGCCTTTTTTACTAACAAAAAATTATTTCTTACAAAACTATAATCTTTCTGATTAACATTGTCATCAATTTTGCAAAAAGAGCTACTAAGAAAAGCATGAAAGTGAAAGTCATAGGAAAAAATCTGAACAAAATAAGATTGTATTAACCAATAATTCAGAACATAATTTCATGAAGTATTCAGATATGTTAATACTGACGGTATTAATATTTTGTCTATTTAAACTGATTTATTTTAGCACTGGGAATTGAACTCCAGGAGTACTTCACTGAACTACATCCCGGTTTTTAATTCTTTTTATTTTGAGATAGGGTCTAGTTAAGGTGCTTAGTCTGGCCTCAAACTTGTAATCCTCTTGCCTCTGCCTCCTGAGTCACTGGAATTATAGGCATGCACCATTGTGTCCCGCTATGACATGTCCATTTTATAAGGAAAGAATTATTCTCACATTTAAAAAAAACGAAACATTTTGCTGTGGAAAATTTCATTAACCTTTAATCACATCATATTTCTGGGAAATGTGTTACTTTACTGAAGCTCCTATACAACAAGTACCATACACAAGGTCACTTACACAAAAGAAATGTATTGTTTCACAGTTCTGGAGGCCAGAAGTTTGATACCAAGGTTGATGGCAAGGTTGGCTCCTTCTGAGGGCTGCAAGGGAGAATGTTGGCTGCCTCTCTCCTAGATTCTGGCTTATAGCTACATCGCTGTGATCTCCCCCTTCATATTGTGCTTGTCTAGCCCAAATTCATACTGAATTAGGGTCCACTCTGTCTCATTTTAATTTGATTTTCTCTGTAAGGACTCTCCAAATAAGGTCACGTTTTGAAGTAGGGAAGATTAGGTCTCCAACATACCTTTTGGGGGAGAGCATAACAATCCCTTCTGCATGTCCAAAGAAAAACATGAAAAAAAAAGTTTCAGAAATTGGAAAAGGAGCAGGGCAGGGAGTCTAATGAAATAGCTGTCTTAATTTAAGTCATCACATTAGTGAAGAGTACTGCTTTTTCTCTTATTCTCAAGTTCAAAGCTGGAACCAATAGGTGGATAATACAGGAAAGCCGATTTTATTCAGTATGTAAAGGAAAACTTCATAAACATCTAGAATTGTTCACTGTTATAACATCTAGAATTGTTAGATTGACAACCTCATGAAAGCAGTATATTCGTCATCCTTGGAGACATGAGGGCAGGGTAGAACTCTGGTTGAAGGTCTTGACTACACTGCTTGTATGCTTCTTGTGGAGAATCATAGGTAAATTACTTATGAAAAGCTGTATTTTGTATTTAATAAAACTACTTAGATGTCTAAATACGTGAATACATTAAGCTTGTATTACACTATCACCAATGATTAATAAACAACAATGGCAATAAAAATTATGTACATGTAGCTATAATTAATTATATGCTAAAAAGTCTGTTGATGTGACACTTTTTCATCATTAAATTTTATTCACCAGTGTTCAGAGCTTCCAAAGTTTGGAATGCATTTTTATGAAAATTGTGAAGTGCATAAACTGACTTTTTTCTTGGTTTAAACTTGGGGAATCCTACAGCAATAATGAATAGTTGGTGTTCTTGAGTGTTGACCTAAGACAGCACAAATATGGGAATAAAAGAGAACAAACTTGGTGATATTTGCCTAGTAGATTTCATTATTGCCATGATCAGTTCCTCACTGCTATGCACCTGTGGTCCTTGTTTTGTTGTTGATGGCGCTAACCAATCTCACAATTTTAAAACAAACTTCCAAGTTGTTAGTTGGTATTTGTTTGTTTGCATTGTATTTTTAAATCATTAATTTTTATCAACCTTAGTTTTTTGTTTCTTCTGATTTTCTGAAAGACAGGGACTTTCGATTTTTACTTTTTATATCTAAGTGAACTTTGAAAATGGAAATGGGAATGATTTAATAAGTCATTAATGGATAGGAAAAAGTACTCATTAAAGATAAAGATCTAGAGCCAGGCACAGTGGCGCACACCTGTAATCCCAGCACTTTGGGAGGCTGAGACAGGAGAATCATGAGTTCAAAGCCAGCCTCAGCAACGGCAAGATGCTAAGCAACTCAGTGAGACCCTGTCTCTACATAAAATACAAAATAGGGCTGGGGATGTGGCTCAGTGGTCAAGCGCCCCTGAGTTCATTCCCCAGTACCAAAAAATATATATATATACCTCTAGGTCCATATAAAAAAGTAAAGAGTGTTAGATATGTGTAAATCTTATCCTGAAAATACTAAAGTGTTAAATAAAATTATATGAGGAAAGTCATCTGAAAGTTTTGTGTAAAGGTATTCTGAAAAGATACCTGGTCTTTTTCTTACCAAGTAAAAATGACAGAAATTCAAATTGGAAATAAACTTTACCCACATACTTTATGCTTCATTATTATGATTAAATAATTCTTAAGAATTTCCAAATCTATATCTTTCATTATTTTATGTGGTAAAATATGCAGATAATGCTTTCTTTCAATCGGTGTCCTATAAGATATAAAATATATATGTTCCAGTAAATCTGTATCCCAAATACCTTAGATTTTTGGTAGCAACTTTCGTGTGTGTGTGTGTGTGTATGTGTAACTCAGGGTCTTATACATTCTGAGCACATAATATATTGCTGAACTACATCCCAGCCTCATAATAAATTCTTGGAATACTTTAACTAAAAGAACCAACCAGAAATATGTATGTGTGTATATCCACACATATGTATGTATGTGGTTGTAAACTATTTTTAAAATACTGGTTGCAATTAAAAGAATACCTTGAATGACTGAGAAAGGTAAAGGAAATGACAAAAATTATAGAATTTAGCCAGACACGGTGGCACCTGCCTATAATCCCAGTGGCTTAGGAGGCTGAGGCAGGAAGATCGTGAGTTCAGGGCCAGACTCAGCAAAAGCAAGATGCAGAGCAACTCAGTGAGACCCTGTCTCTAAATAAAATACAAAATAGGGCTGGGGATGTTGCTCAGTGCTCAAGTGCCCTTGAGTTCAATCCTCTAACTCCCCCCCTCCAAAAAAAGATAGACCCTATAATCCTAAAAGTAACATTGTTTAGATGTAATTTAAGTATACACCGAAGATAGAAACTGAGAAAGGAAAGCATTCAGTTATTTTCTTCCCCCTTCAAGGACTTCAATTCTGCTCCCCACTTCTAAGTTTGTCATCATTTTCTCTTGTCCTCCCTTTCCTCACCATTTTCTCTAGTTTTCCTTTGACTCACAATAAAGATGAGAAGAGAATTGGTATAATCTCTTAGAAAAATAATCTATAGTTCCCAAACTAATATAAAGAAAAAAAGGAAGCTAGAGGATATAGAAGACAAAAAAGGGGTGGGGGGGTCTCAGGTGTTGATGAGGAGACATGGAGAAGTGAAGGTAGAAATGGGTTCAAATATAGCAATAACAATAAATGTCAACAGATTAATCCCTTGTTAAAAGATTAAACTGAAGGGGGACGTGTTAAGGAGTGATATTGGCCAAATCATTTTGTTATATTGTGTGCAAGTATGAATATGCAACAAAAAATCCCATCATTACGTACAACTGTGATACACCAATAAAAAAATGTGGTGGGGGGAAGAATAAAACATAAACTGAAGCATGGGGGGAGCGTGAAGAAAGTTCTAAAATGTGATTGAAAGATAAAGACTGTACAATAAATGTACAGTTAGTGTTACTGTATCAATATTGATGATTATAAGTAAGCTCTTCCAAAATAAATCTATAAATTCAATGGACTTTTATTATTTGTGTACGACCCGTGTTGTGTTAGCTTTCTGTCACAGTGACAAAGTACCTGTCAGGTACTTATAAGGAAGAATGGTTAATTTGGCTCACAGTTTTGGAGGTCTCAGTTCATAGTCATTTGTTCCTGTTGCTTTGGGCCAGGGGAGACACAAGAATACATCATGGTGAGAGCACATAGTGGAAAACACCTATTCACCTCATGGTGGCTGGAACTAAATACAAAGGAGAGAGAGGAAGAGCTGGGGTCTCATATCCCCTTGAAGGGCTCTCCAGTGAACTGACTTCCATTAAGCCCTACCTCCAAAATGTTTCCACTAACCCTCCATAGCTCCACAGGCTTGGAATCAAGCCTTCAACACATGGGCCTTTGGAAAACTTTGAAGATTCAAATAATAGCAATATCTGATAGGCTAATTATTTGAAGTTTATAGGAAAAAGCAAAAGCCCAGGAATTAATAAGTCAAACTAAGAAAATCAGCAAGTGAAGATTTGACCTATTATATATCAAGGTTTATTGAAATGTTGAAGTAATTAAAAGTTAGTATTTTTGCAGTGATTGACATTAGACTTAATACAACACAATAAGGAATTCAAAAACGAACCCAGGCATATGTGGAAATCTGATATGACAAAAGAGGAATTTAAAATCAATGGGAATCTGGGCAAAATGGTGCATACTTTTGTAATCCCAGCCACTCAGGAGGCCGAGACAGAAGGATTGCAAGTTCAAGGCCAACCTCAGCAAATTAATGAGACTCAAATAAAAATAAAAGGTGCCAGAGGTAGATCTTAATGATAGAGTATCCTGGTTCTATCCCTGGTACACAAAAGCAATCAGTTTAGCTGGGTGTGGTTGCTTGCACCTGTAGTCCCAGCTACTTGGGAGGCTGGGAGTTAGGTGCTTTACTTAAGTCCAGAAGTTCAAGACCAGCCTGGGCAGCATAGCAAGACATTGTCTCAAACAAAACAAAATCAATAGGAAAGTATAGATAATTTTTAAATAATATTGTGACAACTTGGTTATTTTTCAAAGAAAAGAATTAATAGCAAGCTGACATTCTTAAATTATATTATCTGCCTAAGCATGAAAACTAACACATTTCAAGCTCTTAGAAGAAAAGATAGAATATCATGATATGGTAGGGAAGAATTTTTTAGACCCTACAAAAGAACATAGAGGAAACAATAAATTTGTCTCTTTTTTTATAGCCTAACATGTATTTGATGCTCATTCTGCATTAGGCTTTGTTCTAAGCACTTTAAATTAATTCGTTTTTATTGCAGAACAATTCTAATGATAGAAGTGCTCCTCTTACCTCCATGTACCAGTGAGAAAGCTCCATCTTAGAGATGTGTAATAACTTGCCCAAGGTGATCACAGAGCTACTAAGTAGCAGAGCTAAGGGGCAGCTCCAGATCCAGACCTTACACAAAATGGTATACCACTTTACTATGTTAAAATTATTCCTGGGGCTGGGGTTATGGCGCAGTGGTAGCGTGCTCGCCTAGCACGCGGGAGGCACTGGGTTCGATCCTCAGCACCACATAAAAATAAAATAAAGATATTGTGTCCACCTACAACTAAAAAATAAATATTAAAAAATAAATAAATAAAAAATAAAATTATTCCTACTATTTTTTAATGTTTTAAGTCAGCTTTATTGAGATAGGATTTTACGTAATAATTAACATGAATTTGGTCAAATGTACATACATACGTATATATCGTCACCCTAGGAAGATCCAATTTCACTTCATTTCTACTACACTCACCATTCCTGAAAATTATTTTATCTGTGGCAGTCTATATGAAAAATACATAATTGTTTTAAATATCCTTTTGAGGATATAGATTTTTTTTAACTAATTACAAACTAGTTGCTATTTCCTCAGTCTAACTTGGGCAGGGTAGGAGGCTGTGATAGGATGCACAAGAATTATGACCAGTGATTTAAAATGCAGACACTTTTGTAACATATAGTTAACAACTTATATAATAATTAGAAGTTAAAAGCAAGAATAAAGAATTCTCTAAAAGCAAGAAGAAAAAAGTTAATGTAAAAGGGAAATGGACAAATGAACTGGCATGTCATAGAAAGTGACACCAATGGCAACTAGATACATAAAAAGATAGACAAAATTCATTAGTTTTCAGGAAAATGTAAATTAAGGCCATATTGAAATTCTATTTCACACCTACTATATTGCAAAAATTAAGAAGTCTGAAAATACCAAGTGTTGGCAAGGATGTATAGAGCAACCGGATCCTTTTTATACTGCCAGTAGGAGAGAAAGATAACTGGAACTGCTTTAGAAAACAATTTGGCCCTAACTTAGAGTGTTAATCATTCACATACCTTATAACCTAGCAATTTCATAACTAGCAGTATACCATAAAAGAAATCTGATACACGTGCCAAGACACACTTGCAAGAATATTTATAGAAATATTTATAGGAATGTTCATAAAATCTACCAAAAATACTATTTTACATGGATAGGAGAATAAGTAAATGTTGGTATATTTATATAACGAAATATTATACAACAACAAAACTGAATGAATTGCCACTTACAAGCATCAACATGGACAAGTAATAGGAAAATTATAGTCTTAAAAGGAAGTCAGATATGATTGCATATTATATGATACCATCTTAAAGGCCCCAGCATAGACAAAACTAAACAATGTATAGTAAAATTGTGTATATACATGGCAAATCTATTTTTCAGAAAAGAGAGTGATAATCATAAATTCTGGAATAGAGATTAGCTGTGAAGAGTTGGAAAGGGGTTTGGAACAATGATAGTGATATTTTTAAGTTTTTGGGTGACAGATTGACAGAGTTCATTGTATTATGCTTAATGACCAAGAAATACATGTCACATAGTCTTCTTTATATCAACTATTACATTTAAAAACATGTTTAACATTTAAAGTCAAGACCAATATATTCACAGTAACTAAAGGGATAAGCTGTGACAAGCAGGGAGCAGATATCAACAGAAAGGAAATGCTGATGCTGTTCCTGTCCCAGCCCATATGCCTCTTACTGGTATAAAGGCCAGTTTTAGTGCCCAGCCAGGCCACAGATGGAGGCAGGGAAGGGGCTGCACCTGTCATGATGAATATGTGAACAGAAGGCCAGAACCTCTGTGAAATAGCCAAATAGGATGTCTCTTGTTCTTTCTTAGAGCTGATATGAGTCCAGTGAACAATGTCCAACTTAATTATCCAAGGGATTTTTGAGATTCTAGAAGTAGACACATAAATAGCTATTTAACTGCTTTCTTTTTCCACCCATTTATGTTCGATGACAGTTGTTTTCTTGTCTATCTATTTGATACATGGACTGTTGCTATAAAAAGTAACTCAGTGTCTTTAAAAATGTGTAAATTAGTGTGCCTTCACTATAGCTCCTTCCATTTTAAAACACTCTAAGTGATAGTGTGGATTTTGAAATACAGAATAATATTCTTCACTCAGCAGCTTTTGTATTCTTAATGATACCATTAAGTCTATTGGTTTATTTTGATAGTTTGGTGGAAAATGTGACATTGCTTGAAACTCTCTAATGCCTACGTAAGTAATTTAACTTGAGCTGGAGATGCAGCTCAGTGGTAGAGGTCTTGCCTACTATGTATGAAGGCCTGGGTTGTAGCCCAGCACCAGAAAAAAAGAAAAAAGTAACATCTGTTTTAGATAATTCTCTGAGATTAGTAGTTAGCATTAGCCCTAAAATCTGGGATGGCTCTGAAGCTATCAGTGAGAGGTAACCTCTAATACTAACACTTAATGCTGATATATAGTTCTTATTCCTCATGCACACTGAGCTTCATTTATATAAAAGAATGAAACGGTGAGTTGTGTTTTTTATGTGATCAGCCATGTTGTGGGGGTTGATCTGGCTAAGACATCTGTCACTCACTGATGGCCAGGATTTATTTGGCCTGTTTAGGCTATCCCTTTGCCCCCTTATCATTCCACATGCTGTGCTCACTTGGCCAGTAAATGAAATGCAAAGCCTCACAGCACCTCAGAAACATGATTGTGAGGCATCATCTAATAGATTTGCAGATCTGTCAGTAAAGATTTCTAGTTCAAGAATGCAAAGTAAAAAACTTACTAGATTTAATTTTTCACAGTTATCTATATCCCTATACTCCAGCAGTTGCCCAGAAATACCAACAGATTGCCAACTTTAGTTTAACTTTTTTTTTCCTTTTTAGCATGAAGAATGTTAGCTTACAAATGAGCCCTTAACACATTGATCATTGTACTTCTTTTACTCCTAGCCAGATTGTTTTTTCTTGTATCCTTGAGGGATCAAACTCAGGGACTCCAGCCTGCTAGGGAAGCACCAAATTCTTGTTTTGCTATGAGTTTATTAGAGTCTTATGTTTTCCTAATCCCTCAAACCTATCCTAAAACTTTCTAATAAACAGATTTTCCAACCTTATTCATGGTTTAAAAAAACAATTCTTTTGAGATGGAGTAATTTAAAATTACAGCTTAGGGCCAGAAAAGCATATTTATAAATGTCGTAAGTTAATGCTTTTGTTTAATTTGAGAAATATGGTTGGTAGTATTAACTTTAACCTCTTAAAAATTTTAAAATTATTTTCACTATTACTGAACACCTAATGAGATACCCATTTTCATAGAGCATTTCTGATCCTTTAACTAGAAGTGGAATTCATAATGGGCATGGTGGCCTGTGCCTATAGTCCCAGCTACTCAGGAGGCTGAGGTAGGAGCCCACAAGTACAAAACCAGCCTGGGAACATAGGGAGACCCCCGTCTCAAAAAGAGAAAGAAAAAAGTAAAATAGAAAAGAATAGAATTAGAGTTCACAAAGTACAATACCATATTTAAAGCTCTTAAAAACACTTTTAAGCCAGGTGCGGTGGTATATACCCATAAACCCAGCAACCCTGGGGGCTGAGGCAAGAGGATCACAAGCTCCAGGCCAACCTGGGCAATTTAGCGAGACCCTGACTCAAAGTAAAAAAGTTAAAGGGCTGAGGATGTCGCTCAGTAATAAAGTGCCCCTGGGTTCAAATCTTAAGTACGACAAACACACACACTTCCTAGACTTATTTCCAAAGATTGATTGTATTATCTGGGATAGGGCCTGAATATCTTTTTATTTTTCAAAGCCCTTCTGGTGATTGGAATGCATAGTCAGGTTTTAAAACTGTTAAATTAGAAGATAGGAAAAACCTTAGTGACAATTTCTTTGAGAGTTAGTAATGTTGGAAAGATCCCAGAACTGAACTGCCAAATATTGTTACCATTTTAAAACAAGGAAACAGGAATTGTACAGTATCTTTAGTTTGGTTCTCAATAATTTGATAATATTAAAACAGGGAAATTTAAGTACCTGAAAAATATCTGATGCTTAGCAAGAAGCTGGTGGTCTATAAAGAAGTAATCTTTTCAGCCAGGCTACATTTTGTACACCTGTAATCCCAGTGACTCGGGAGGCTGAGGCAGGAGGATTGCAAGTTCAAGGCCAGCTCCAGCAACTTAGCAGAGCCCTAAGCAGCTTAGTGAGACCCTGTCTCAAAAAAAATAGAGAGCTGGGGTTGTAGTTCAGTGGCAAAGTGTCCCTAGGTTCAATCCCCAATACCAAAAGAAAAAGAAAAACTGAAGTAATCTTTCCAGACAAACTTGATTGGTCTTTTTAAATTGAATGTGGAAGTATTGGAAGCAAGGAGCATAGTAGAAGGAATGTCTGGATTTTATTACAACATTCTCTTCAGTACCTCATGAAATTCAACTTGGAAATGGATTTCATATTCTCAACTAACATGAGAACAAAGTGTAGCAAATAGCAAAACACCACATTTGTGAGGTGACTTCATAGCACATTTACAGCAGTACACATTTATGCTACCTTAAAAAGATCATTTGTAAGATTTTTCAGTGTGGACCCTTATGTTTATTTTAAGGTAAATTCACCAAAATCATTTCACTTTTTTAAAGTATCCACAGTGTTAAGACTATAAACTTGAATAAAAGTAGCTTGAAAAAAGTAGCAGGAATTAAAACCTAGAGAAGCCCAAGCATCATAGCCCAGGCCCATAACCTCATCTACTTGGAAGGCCAGGAGGCAGAAAGATCCCAAGTTCACGACCAGCCCAAACAACTTAGCAAGATCCTGTCTCAAAATAAAAATAAAAAAGATAACAAGGCCTGGGGGGATGTAATTCAAGGTAGGGTGCCTCTAGGCAAAGTATAAGTGCTATTTTTTACCTGAAATGTCAATGCCTATAGCAGAAGGGTAAAAACAGTATTCAAGCCAGGCATGGTGGCTCAAGCCTGTAATCCCAGCACTTAGGGAGGCTGAAACAGGAGAATCCCAAGTTCAAAGCCAGCCTCAGCAAGGGTGAGGCGCTAAGCAACTCAGTGAGACCCTGTCTCTACATAAAACACAAAATAGGGCTGGGGATGTGGCTCAGTGGTCAAGTGCTCCTGAGTCAATCTCCAGTACCAAAAAAGAAAACAAAACAAAAACAGTATTCAATTTCTTCAAGCCAACTTTGAAATTATTTTTATGAAATTATAATAACTTTTAGGATTTACATTATTTCAGTTTTCTGCATGAGTTGAAATATCAACATTTTTGTCATATTATTTCTAGTTTACAGAATTTAAAGTTTTGTAGAATGCAACCATATATCATTATCCTAATTCATTTTCCTAGTGAGAGTCAGTACAAGTAGCATAACTGCTTAGTAGTTTGGCTTTATTCCATCTCTAAAATTGGACAGTTCCATTCTTGATGAACTCACAGAGGTTACTGTAAAGTGTAAATGCAATATTCCACATGAATGTCCTTTATGCCCATATGGCCTATATGGAAATATGTTACTATCATTCCTATATTTTTAAAACTGTCCATTTGCATGATGGCAGGCACTAATCAGTATTACAGACTTGGCAACCTCTTTGTAAGAATGTTCTTTATAATTCTGTATAAAGAAATGAAAGATGAGGAAAACAGACTTTTGAAAGTTTTAGTATTTCATTTCTTAATATCCTCTAGGTGCCAACTCGTGGATTTTAATTAAGGTGACTTTAACTGATCCTGAATCTAATAGATTATGAAACACACCTGTCTAACTTAGATAGGATCTCACTTCTTCAGTCTGTCTCTCTGGGCACAGTCAAGGTGCAGGATGCCATGAATATCCTCATGGTCCTGACCTGCATCCCTGCAGTCCTCTTCTGTCACTGTTGCTTGTGCCATACTGCTATCACTTTCCTCCATGCCGTATTACACCTGTAAGTGTGCCTCACCAAATAACATTGATGCACCCCATCACTTTCCCCCTTCCTTCCTTCTTCCCATCGCCTAGTCCTTTTCCTCTATTGATCTCCCTTTGATTTTCATGAGATCTCCACCCCCCCACACCTTTTCCTTTTTCCTCTGTAGGGTCCACGTATGAGAGAAAACATGTGACTCTTGACCTTGAGTTTGGCTTGTTTCACTTAATGGTCTCAAATTTCATTCATTTTTCTGTAGATGGCATAATTTCATTTTTATTTATGGCTGAATGAAACTCCATAGTGTATATATACTATGTTTTCTTTATCCATTCATTCATTCATGGACACCTAGACTGATTCCATAGCTATTGTGAATTGTGTTGCTATAAACTTGGGTATGCATGTATCGCTATAGTATGGTGACTTTAATTCTTTAGGATAAATACTGAGTAGTGGTATAGCTGGGTCATATTGTGGTTCCATGCCTAGTCTTTTGAGGAACCTCCATACTGATTTCCAGAGTGGTTATACTAATTTACATTTCTACCAACAGAATAAAAGTGTTCCTTTTTCTCCACATCCTCTCCACAATTTATTATTTGTATTCTTGATGACAGCCATTCTAACTGGAATGAGGTGAAATTTCTGTAGTTTTCATTTGCATTTCCCTAATTGCTATATAATTGAACGTTTTTTATATGCTTGTTGGCCATTTATATTCTTTAGAGAAGTGTCTCTTAATTCATTTCTCCATTTGTTAATTGGGTTATTTGTTTTTGTTTTGTTTTTATATTTTTTTAGTTATAGATGAACACAATACCTTTATTTATTTTATGTGGTGCTGAGGATCGAATACAGTGCCTCACACGTCCTAGGCAAGCACTCTACCACTGAGCCACAACCCCAACCCCTGTTTGTTTTCTTGATGTTAAGTCTTTTGGTTCTTTATATATTCTAGATATTAATCTTCTGTCAGAAGAGTAGCTAGCAGGGGATAGGGATATGGTAGAGCACTTGCAAAGCATGTCCCAGGCCCTGGGTTTAATCCCCAGCACATGTGCCCGTGCGCATGCACACACACACACACACACACACACACACACACACACAGTAGCTAGCAAAGATTTTCTCCTATACTATAGGTTTTCTTTTCACATTCCTAATTGTTTCCTTTGCTGTGCAGAAGCTTTTTAATTTAATAATTTAATGCCATTTCATTTATTAACTCTTGGTATTTTTGTCCTGAGCTTTATTGAGAAAAGCATTGCCTATGCCTATATGCTAGAGTATTGATCCTATGTTTTCTTCTGGGGTTGCATAGTTTCTGGTCTGATTTCTAGGTTTTGATCCATTTTGAGTTAATTTTTGTGCAGAGTAAGAAATAGGGTCTTGTTTCATTCTTCTTCATATGTATAGCCAGTTTTCCCAGCACCATTTGTTAAAAAGGCTGTCTTCGATGAATGTTTTTGGAACCTTTGTCGGGGTCTGTAGATGTTTGGGTTTGTTGTCTCTCTGGCTTCTATTCTATACCATGGTCTATGTGCTTGTTTTTATGCCAGTACTATGCATAAAAGGGATGAAAATAAGAAAGTTTTTGTTATTATAGCTGTGTATAATTTAAAGTGGTATTGTGATGCCTCCAGCACTTTTTTTTCTTTTTCTTAGTATTACTTTAGCTATTGTGAGCCTTTTATTCTTTCAAATGAATTTTAGGACTGTTTTATCTAGTTCTGTGAAGAATGTCATTGGTATTTTGATGGGGATTGTACTGAATCTGTATAGTGCTTTTGGGAGTATGGCTATTTTAACAATATTAATTCTGCCCATCCAGAAAGATGGGAGGTCTTTCCATTTTCTGAGGTCTTCTTCAATTTCTTTCTTCATTGTTTTGTAGTTTGTTGTTGTTGTTTGTTTGTTTGTTTGTTTTGAGGCTATTGTGAATGGAATTGTTTTCCTGGGTTTTTTTCTCAGCAGATTTACTACTGGTATATAGGGAAGCTATTGATTTTTGTATGTTGATTTTGTAACCTGCTACTTTGCTGAATTTATTTATTAGTTCTAGCCATCTTTTGGTGGAGTTTTTCGTATCTTTAAAGTATAGGGTCATATCGTTTGCAAACAGTGACGATTGGATTTTTGCCTTTCTTATTTTCATCCCTTTTATTTCCTTCTCTTGCCTAATTGCTGATTAGAGTTTCTAGCACTATATTAAACAGGAGTGAGAATGGACAGCCTTGTCTTGTCCCAGATTTTAAAGAAAATGCTTTCATTTTTTCCACATTTACTGTAAGGTGTGCTTTAGGTTTCTCATATTGAGCCTTTATGATGTTGAGGTAGGTTCCTTCTATCCCTAGTTTCTTCAGTGTTTTTATCTTGAGTGGGTGCTGAATCTTGTTGATGGTCTTCTCTGCCTCCATTAAGATGACAAAGTGATTTTTGTCCTCGATTTTATGTATGTGATTAACTACATTTATTGATTTGAGTATGTTAAGCCATCCTTGCATTTCTGGGATAAAACTAACTTAGTCATGATATGTTGTTGAACACAATTTGCTAATATTTTATCTGATATTACTTTTTAAAGCTATTTTCGTACTTAGAAGAATTCTGATGCATTAAAACTTTTTGCAGTATAAATAAATCTGCAGATGTAAAATTAGCGATAGAGTAACAAAATGTGCAGGTATCGTGAAGAATTTGAACCAACAGGTTTGGGTGTGGGTTTGGTTTGGGTTTGTTTGTTTGTTTTTTGTTTTTCCTCGTTTGCAAATCATGCTTTTTCCCTTTTTTGCTCTCTTCACAAAATGACAGAAATTCTGAGGAAGTTTGATTACCTTGTCTCTATTTCAGAAGTAAGAAAGACAAATATTTTAAGTATAGAGGAAAACAAGTAATTTGTCAATCCTTAGATGTTTGTGACTCAGTACTAAAGGTAGCTTACTTTGAACTTACTAAAAAGGTACTTTGCTAAAGAGTAAATCTCTTAGGACAAAATCTTAAAAGGTTTAAATATTTGGAGAGGGAGAGAACATATTCACAGAAAGTGAGCTTTTCTCTTTTAATTTTTTTATATATTTTTTGGTTGTAGATGGACATAATACCTTTATTTTATTTATTTATTTTTATGTAGTGCTGAGGATAGAACCCAGTGCCTCACATGTGCTAGGCAGGTACTCTAACACTGAGCCACAATCCCAGCCCCAGAAGTGAGCTTTTCTGAGTGACAAATAGGGACACAATTTATTATGAGGCCATTTTTAGCAAATGACACTTGGAATGGGGTCTTCATTTTGTGAATCCTGTTTCTGTGTGGCTGGTGTGTGTGTGTGTGTGTGTGTCTCTATCTGTCTGTGTATTTCTAAAGGAAATTATTGGAATTTGTCCAACTTCCATTGCATGTCCTTTCCCTATATCCTGAGAAAAGCTATATAGTATTTATAGTTCAGTGTGTTGTTATGGAAACTAATTAAAAAAGGAAAATAAAGGTAACCCTTTGGCCATAAACCAATAAGAAAACACAAAATTATTTTAATGAAGCAAAACATTTTAAAGAAAAGTAGCTTATGTTCACAAAATAATGATGAATCAGAAATGAGGAAGATGACTATCAATCCAAATAAATATAATACTGGGAAGCATGACCATTTTTATATGTAAGTTGATAGTGAGACTCCTGTTACTGAATGAAATTAGACTTGTTACTGCTTTTTCAATTGCATTGTTTATTGTTATGATAAAAACATCATTATGTTTCTTGAACTGAAATTTAAATTGCTAATACATGCATTTAACTAAAAGATGATTATACTTGACCCTCCTCCCGTAAATGCTGCTGCTGTCATAATTTTCTTCTTCTAAATAGCCACTGTATCTTCAAAGGCCATAAAAGAAAGTCATAGAAATCTTTGATTGGATATTTAGCATTTTGTCAATTTCTTGTCACTTTTTCATTTTCTGACCTCAGCTTAGGCCATATTTGTATATTAAATTATGTGTACAAAAGGTTCAGTTACGCTTTTCTATCTATACTTATTTCTTCTGCAAATATTTATAGAGGACCTTCCATGTATCAAAAGTGTTCCAGGCCTTGAGGATGCAGAGCTTAACTATGGCACAGTCTGTGTACTAAAGCTCAGAAATGGGAAAGTCCATGAACATAACAATGACAATAATGCTACTAGTAATACTTACAGAATGTGTACCATGTGCCTGGCCTTGTTATGTGGTTTAATTCATTCAATGCTTACAACAAAGTAGTCACCAGTATTATTGGATTTTACAGAAAAGCAAACAGACACAGAAAGGTCAATGACTTTGTCCAAAGTCATACTGCTGCTTCAAGTACAAACAACATGTTATAACAACCAGGAGGAGAGATTCCCCACCCAGAGGAGGCAAGGAAATCTTCCCAGAGAAAATGACCTTTTAATTCCATTGTTAAACTTATCCTTCTTGAGAAGAGGCTATAGTCAGAGGGAACAAAATATGCCAAGGCATTAAAAAAATAGGACTTTTGAGAAACATAAAATACTTCAGTGTCATTGGATGAGATGTACAAGATGAGACTAGATAAATCAGAAAACTTCAGCCAATTAGGCCTAGTTTTGCAAAACCTGATAAGGAGGTTTTTCTTTATTGAGAAAGCAAGAAAAAGCTGTTAAAAGATCTTAAGATACTAAAAGTGAGTCTAGGGAAAGTGAATGAAGGCAGATAGTACCCATGAAAAATAAGAAGGGTTAGAATCAAGGCTGAAGGGTTGGGGACGTGGGAAAAGATATGAGAGAGACGGGGGTGGGGAATTTGACACAACTTGGTGAATGGGTGTGAGGAGGAGGAAAGAATTTCAGATTTCTGGCTTGGTGATTCAGCTGAGTGGGAGTGTCACCATTTTGAGAAATGGGAAACATGAGACGAACAGGTTTACAGATGGAATGGTGAGCTTTAAGCAATGAAAACTGCCAAGGTGTTGAACTAAAGGGGAAGAGTGGAGATCGGAACATGTTAGCTGGAGAAGGAGCACAGAGATAGATGGGATGTTATGGTGACATCCTAATCTCAATTTGTATGGTAGGTTCATATGTTTGTTTGTTTTCTTGTTGGCCCTCATAACCTGCATATATTTATTGCATATATTTTCTTTTCTTTTTGATAGTAGGATTGAACCCAGGGATACTTTCACCAGTGAGTTACATCCTCGGCCCTTTTTATTTTATATTTTAAGACAGGGGCTTTCTAAGTTGGTTAGGGCCTCACTAAATTGCTGGCACTGGCCTTGAATTTGGATCCTCCTGCCTCAGCTTCCAGAGTCACTGGGATTACAGGTGTGTGCCACCACACCCTGTATACATATATTTTCTAGTATATGTAGTAAGTTTTAAAAGTAACATTTGATAAAACTGCTATTGAACCCAGCCAAAACTGCTATTGCAAAAATTGCCCTAATACCTTAAGATTTTGAGAAAATGTCCCAATTCTCCCTATCTATATATGTTGTTAGGGATTAAATGTCACTAAAGCAAATACCATTTGACTTACAGTTCTTCTCCACACATTGAAAATGAAAAACAAACAAAAGAACTGAGATTGAAATGCAGAAAGGGCTCTCATTTCCCAGTCTATGGTATTTATTTTTCATGCATTCAATTAATTTCCATAGCTGTCTCAATTTTGGCAAATACAGGAAAGACAGAATGGATTGTGTGAAACAATGAAACTTTGCTGTTCAAATTGCTTATAGTTATTATGGGTACTTCTGTACCCTGTTATGTTTCTATCAAAAGATAAAACATTTTGTTTAGATTGAGTTTTCCCTTAGGGAGGGGCTTTGAGTAAAGTAATTTAAAATAGGGTAGTTAAGAAAGGCCTTTGTGAAAAGTTCCCATTTGAACAAAGACTTGCATGAGATTAAGGCCTGAACTGTGCAGATAATGGGAAGGGCATTCCAAAAAGGAAGCCTATGAAGGACAAGCCCTAACACAAGGCTGTGGTCAGCCCAGGGAGGTCAGTGTAGCTGGAGGTGAGTAGGAGTGCCACCAGAGGTGTAGGCCATTGTTAAAGATCTTGGAATTGACTCTGAGTGAGGTGGGGAGCCATTATAGTGTTTTGACCAGAGGAATGACAATATCAGATTTTGTATTTTAAAATATCTCTCTGCTGTGGAGAACAGACCATATGGAGACAAAGATGGAAGCTTGGAGACCAGTTAAAAGGCTATTTTAATAAACTGGTGAGAATAGGTGGTAACTTGGATGAGGGTAGTATCATTGGTCAGATTCTGGATATATTTTTAAAAATAGAACCCAGAGAACTGTTTGATAGATTGGCTACAAATATTCAAAGTGGCAAAGCTGGATGAGTTAATGAATTCATATACTTAGAGAAGAATATTATCAAGTTATTATGTAAACGTATGTGGAAATGTGGAGTGCAAGGACTAACCAAGACAATCTTGAAGTAGAAGAGCAAATAATAAAAATAGTGGGATAAGCTATTCAATCAGATATCAAGATTTGTTACAAAGCTACAGCAATTAAGAAAATATAGTATTGGAATAAGAATAGGCAAACAGATAAGTAAAAGAGCACAGAGTACAGAAAGATCTATACATATATTGTCACATGTTTCATGACAGAGGTGGCATTGTAGTGCATTGAGGAAAGATTGGTATTTATAATAATGGTGGCAATTGGTATTTATAATAATAGGAATTTATAATAATAAGTAATTGATATTTATAATAATTAGATATCCCTGTATCTCTATAAACATAGCCACCTTCCTCAGACCACACAAAAAATCAATTCCAGTCTAATTGCAAATAAAAATTAAACAGTGAAGTTTTTTTTTAATTTTTTTTTTGTAGTTGTAGATGGACAGCATGCCTTTATTCGTTTCATTTTTATATGGTGCTAAAGATCGAACCCAGTGCCTCACACATGGTAGGCAAGTGCTCTGCCACTGAGCTACAGCCGCAGCCCTCAAGCAGTGAAGTTTCTGTAATACAGAAAAATATCTTTATGCCTTTTAAGATAAGGAAAAATGATCTTAAATAGGACATAAAAAGCATTAATCATAAAAGAAAATATTGATAATAATAAATTGAAAGAGACCAAAATAAAGCACTTCTTTCTATCAAAAGACACTCTTTTTTAATTTATTTATTCTAATTAGGCATACACAACAGCAGAATGCATTTCGATTCATTGTACACAAATAGAGCACATCTTTTCATTTTCTCTGGTTGTACATGATGTAGACTTTGGTCAAAGTGGGGGGAGGAGAGGAGAGGGGACATGGGGCAGGAAAGATGGTGGAATGAGATGGACATCATTGTTCTAGGTACATGTATGACTGTACATATGGTGCAACTCTACAGCAAAAGACACTTTTTTTTTAAATTTTTTTTTTTTAGTTATAGATGGACACAATGTCTTTATTTTATTACTTTGTATGTGGTGCTGAGGATCGAACCCAGGGCCTCACGCATGCGAGGCAAGCGCTCTACCGCTGAGCTACAATCCCAGCCCCAGCAAAAGACACTCTTAAGAGTAAAAAATGAAACCAGGATGGGAGAAAATATTTGAAGCATATAAGGACAACAAATGGCTCATCCTCAGAATGTATAAGGAAACGTAGACATGGTACTTCACATCAAAAATGGTGTGCATGCAAATAGCCAGGAAACAGGAAAAGATATTCTCAGTTTTCTTCCTGGGGTGGTGGCAACATTGTGTATTGCAGAACCACATTTCTGTCCTCTTTATATATCTTTGGGAAAGGAACTAAAGCTTCCAACATCTTCATTTGTATTACTACACCTTTAGAATTGAATTGGAATTAAGATTGTTTAAACTTAGCCTAAAATGTGAATGACTGTACATTTAAAGAAAGTTAAAATCTTTTCTGAAACATAAAATTACTATTTTAAGAAAAAACTCTTCTACAATAAGCGCCAAGTAATAACTAGACACACTCATGCATAACCTCTGTAAGAGTTGGATATTTCCCCTTGAAGCTAAAACCTGTAGTATGGGGGTAAAGTCAGAAAAATACATCAAGGAAACTAACATTTCATATCTTTAGAGAAATGTCACCAGGGAAGAACAGACTACTCATACACAGAATGCATATTTTCTTCTAATATTTTATAATTTATTTTGATCCCCCACCCTCGCCACCCAAGTATGTCACCCAATAGTAGATAGAGGCTGCCCTGAGTGCTAGTTATTTATTGTCAGAGGACAATTTTCATGAAATGGCACTGGGATCCAAGGTAACCAGCATGTGTTTAGCGGGGACTGGAAGTGATAAGGACAGAAAAGCATCTGTGTTTAGAATGCTCCAATGAGCAATCAGCACTCTCCTGAGATGACCCTTACAGTTGCTAGGCACTCATTCCTGTTTCTGCAGTGGGTGGCAGCATTATGTAATGCTGAACCACATTTCCATCCTCTTTATATATCTTTGGGGAAAGAATTAGAGTTTCTTGGGGTTTTTTTTTTTTGAACTATCAAATCTTAAGGACTGAATAGTAATTGAGATTATCCAAATTTGTCCTAAGAATCAAAAGATCATACATTTAAAGAAAATAAAAACATTCTTGAGCATGCAATTGTGTTTTTAAAAATGCTTTTCTGCCATAAGCACAAAAGAACATTAGGCACTCTCACACATAAGCAGTTTACATAATTTGCATCAGATTTAGGGAACTCCATATCTCTGTTTCATCTAGTCCTAGAAATGCCTAATGAGAGACTGATTTCCTTTCTTACATTTTTATTTAGAGTTTCATTTTCAGCATCCTCGTGGACAAAAACATTCGTGATGGACCCTACTGAAAACAAGAAAAAGTACTAGATAAAATATGTAACATCATTTTTCTTAAATGCACTAGGGTGATGAAAGCCATTCAGACTATGAACATTTTTACAAAAACAATGAAAATTAGATACTAGGTAGCAACATGATCAACCAAAAACTTTAGAACCAAATAATGTTATGTAAAGAATTTACTGTTATTATATATAAGGGCTAAGAAATGGAAATGTTTGATAATTTTTTCTACCAAAGTAAATGCTTTTTGTTATTTAAAAAAGAATGAATAAGTGAGCTGATTAGAAAGTAAAGATTGCTCAGGGACTGACTGGGGTTGTAGCTCAATGGTAGAGTGCTTGCCTCGCATGTATGAGGCTCTGGGTTCCATCCTCAGCACCAACTAAAATAAATAAAAGTATTGTGTCCATCTACAACTAAAAAAATATATATTAAAAAAAAAAAGATTGCTCAGAATCCTGAACCCCAAGGTAAAAAGAACACTAAAGCTAGCTTTTATTAAAGGAATTTCTTAAAACTTATTTAACTTAACTTTTGGTTTTCTTATTCTCCATTTTCATAGGGCATGTCAGAAAACCACACCAGGGACTGATGCAAAGAAGTATGTTTTATTGATTTCATAAGACAAGAGAGGGAGGGAAAGTGGAGAAAAAGATCAGACAAATAGAAAGTACAGAACAATATATTAAGCTTACATCTACATATATCATAATTACAATAAATGTAAATGCGCTAACAGTTAAAAGAAAGACAAAGATTTTAGGCAGCATTCAAAAAAACAGAAAACGAGTTACATATTTACAATGTGGGTTTATTTTACATGTAAAAAATAAGGATACCAAAAGGCCTTAAAAGTGAAGGGTTAGAAAAAGGATAAAAAGTGAATGGTAAAGAAAAGTAAGCTATAATACTCCATGTTTATCAGACAAAACAGACTGTATGACAGAAACTAATAACAGAGGTACAGATGGTCAACATATAATGAGAAAAGGATTAATTTACCAAGAGGACATATTAAAAATGTGTGTACACCTAATAATATAACCAAGAAAAATACTTAAAGACTAACTGCACTTTGTGGAGGACTAGATGAATCTATAGATGTGGTAGAAATTAATGCAAAACATTTTTGACATATTTATGTTTTTAATTTCTACTATTCTCTTCTACATTTTTCTCCAGAAATATGGTGGTCTGGTAAGTTGTTAGGCAATCTAGTTTTCTACATAATAAAATCTTTTAAATAACTGAAACTTAACCCTTTGAGAAAAAAAGAATTTAATGAAAATATTTTTAAACTATATTTCATTTTTCCCTACCATTTTTGTAGAAGCGTTTCACTGCTTTTTGTTGAAATATTTAAAGCTACAAAAAAGTTTAAAGAGTATAATGAATACCCATGTACGCTTTACCTAGAATCAATCACCTATTAACAATTGGTCACACTTGTGTGTGCACACACATATGCATGCTCTACAATAGCAACAGCTTTTGTTATTCTTGGTTTTACTGAACCATTTGAAAGTAAGTCTCTTCAACAGACTGTGATGCAATAATTAGATGTCTATGTACTAGAAGCTAGATAGAGACCTTACACTTTCCACTAAAATTAACTTAAAATGGATCATTGACCTAAATATAAAACACAGATTATACTTCTAGAATAAAACACAGGAGAAAATCTAAGCAACGTTGGGTTTGGCCCTGAGTTTTTAGACAAAACTTAAAGTACAATCCATGACAGGGGAAAAAAATCACAAATTGAACTAAAAGCTACTTTGTGAAAGACACTTAAGAAAATGAAAAGACAAGCCACAAACTAAGAGAAAAGATTTGTAAAATACATATGTGATAATAACTTGTATCTAAAATATACAAAATACATTTAAAACTCAAATATGAGAAAATAACTCAATTTAAAAAAAAATTGAACATAAGCTGGGAGCAGTAGTGCACACCTGTAATCTCAGTGACTTGGGAGGCTGAGGCAAAAGAATCACCCAGTTGGAGGCCAGCCTCAGCAATTTAGTAAGACCTTGACTCATAAATAAAAAAGGGCTGGAGCTGTAGCACAGTGGTAGAGCACCCTGTACCACCAACAAAACAAAACAAAACAAAACCTGAATATATACACTACCAAAAGATATGCAGATGAAAATACACATGAAAAAGAATACCATGTATATACTACTATACACTTATTATATTTATAAAAATATCACCATATACCCATAAGAATATCTAAGATCATGAAACCTAACAATGCCAGTTGCTGGCCAAGATGAAAAACAACTCTCACTTATTGCTGCTGGGAAGGCAAAATGATACAGCCACTTGAGAAGACAATTTATTTGTTTCCTACAAAACTGAGCATAGTCTTATATAATGAGGCTCCTACATATTTATTAAACTGGATTGAAAATCCACACAGAAAAACCTACTTGTTAGCTGCAACTTTGTTCATAATCATCAAAAACTGGAAGCAACTAAGATGTCTTTTACTAGCTAAATGCATAAACAAAACTGGCATATCCCTACAATGGAGTACAATATAGTGATTTTTAAAAAGAACGAGCTATCTGACCACACAGAAACATGGATGAATACTAAATGAATATTGCTAAATGAGAGAAACAGTCTAAAAAAGGCTGTATAATGTATGATTCCATTCATATGACATCTTGGAAAATGTAAACTACAGAGATTTTGAACAGAAGTGGTTGCAAGAGAATGAAGAGGCATTGTTAAATAGGTAAAGCATAAGGGGTTTTTAGGGCAGAAAAACTATTCCATATTATGCTGAAATAGTAGATACATGACATTATGTATTTATCCAAACATACTCAGCTTTACAGCACAAAGAGTGAACTTTCATATAAGCATATTTTTAGATATCATATTGAAGGAAGAGTATGGTAGTGCACATCTACAATCCCAGAAATTTAGAAGGTTAAGGCAGGAGAATCATAAGTCAAGGCCAGCCTCTCCAATTTAGCAATACCCTGTTTCAAAATAAAATTAAAAAGACTGGGCATGTAGTTCAGTATAAAATATTCTTGGGTTCAATCCCAGGTACCAAAAAACAAAAAAGAAAGAATCATCTTGAAAGGTAAGGGATCTAGGATGAAATGCAGAATGTTAACAAAAGAATCTAATTGTATTATAAATGGATGAAACAACCTTGTTAAAAGAACTACAGGCAGCTAGGCTCTGTGGCGCACGCCTGTAATTCCAGTGGCTTGGGAGGCTGAGGCAGGAGGACCACGAGTTCACAGCCAGCCTCAGCAAAACTGAGGTGCTAAGCAACTCAGTGAGACCCTATCTCTAAATAAAATACAAAACAGGGCTGGGGATGTGGCCAGGTGGTTGAGTGTCCCAGAGTTCAATCCCCAGTACCCCCCAAAAAAAGGACTAGAGGAAAAAGGTGATCTAAGTAACATTGGAAATGTCTGGCATCTATAAGACTTGGGTCAAAAGGAGCTATATATAACACTGCCCTCTAGTTGATAAAGTTTTGTCCCATGGAAGTGCAGGTTAACAATTTAAAAGCCACTATACATATACACTGTAATTCAACAATTAAGTAAATAGTGAGCACGGCTGTCATCAGAAATTACAGATAAGAAACGAGAGGAAGCAAGAATGATCCGTGAAGGAGAAAGGGAGGCATTCCAGGCAGAAAGTATACACTCCAGAACTGAAGTAGAAATACAGCAGGCATAATGAGGGAACCATGTTGGAGCAGATGGTGTATATAAAGCTGTGCTCTTCAAATTATGTTCTGAGAAGCTCCTACATGGGCTGGTCGGCAAGCAGGTGAGGCAGCCAGCCACTGAAGTCTCCAGGCAAGGCCAGGCTGCAGGTATATTTATTTAAAAGACTGATCTGACAGTGGACACAGGACTGGGTTGGAAACTATCCCGTAAGTCAGAAGAGAAGGCATGAGCCCAAGTGAAAATAAGTATTGGCCACAAGATCGAAAAGCAGGAAGATTGGATGCATGCACTCTGACCAAGGAGGAACCAACAAGACTGAGTTACAGATTAGATGGATCTGTCTGCCAAGGGAAGCAGGAGACAAAGACCTCTACGAAAGAATGATAGAAAAAAGCATCTTGTGCTGCATTTAAATCTGGTGTCACTAGATTGTATGAGAATGTGGAAGATAATACCTTGATTGTGCCCATGTTCTAAAGAGAAGCACAAACTGGATTGAAACTGTGAAC
>PVHX01001845.1:0-41517 GCA_004024805.1 Geosciurus inauris
CTGAAAATATTAAATATAAAATTCTAGAAACAGTTATAAGTTTTAAATTGCAGTTCATTCTGAGTATCCTGGTCATTGGGCTCCCTGGGATGTGAATCATGTCTTTGTCCAGCATATCCACCGTACTGTATGTCCAGCCTACTACCCACCTCATTGGTCCTTAGTACCAGTCCTGGTTATCACATCAACTTTTGTAGTTTCATAGTGCTTTTATTCAAATAACCTGTATTTTATTTAATAATGACTCCAAAGTGCAAGAGTAGTGATGTTGACAATTTGGGTATGCTAAAGAGGCATAAATGGTTCCTTTAAATGTCATCTGATGTCAAAAAAGAAGTACAATGAGATATTTTGAGAGAGCTTCACACAATTTTTATTATAGTATATTATTATTATTTATTAGTGTTGTTAGTCTCTTGTGTCTAATTATAAATTAAACCTTCTAGGTATGTATATAGAAAAAACATAGTATATAGAGGGTTTTGTATGATATGTGATTTCAGGGATCCAACTGCAAGTTTTGGAACATATTCTCTGAGATGAGGAGACTGCTGTACTGCATTGCTAAGCTATGATGTTCAGTAGGCTAGGTATATTAAATGCATTTTTGACTTACCATATGTTCTATTTATGAGTTTTATCCTCCATCACAAGTTGAGGAACATCTGTAGTTGTGTATGGTTTCTTCCATTTAATTTTTTTTTTTTGAGATTTACTGTTGATTGTAGTAATTGGTTATTATTGTTCCTGTATAGTGATCTTTTTTGGGAATATACCACAGTTCTGCCATGGATGGACATTTTAGTTATTTTTGATTTGAGGCTATGAAGAGTAATGCTTCTCTAAACATTCCAATGGATGTCTTGTTAAAATATGTACTCTTATCTGTTAGTTATACTTAGTGAAATCTAGTTATTGGGTATACATATATTTAGTTTTAGTGTATATTGTTCAAGTTTTTTGAAAAGGTTGTACTGATTTTAATACTATTTAAATTAGTAAAGTATGCTTTAATACCCGGTAAATCAAGTTCCCTGAAGGACAGGGAACTTTTCTGTCCCAAAACAAAACTTTTTTGGTGTTTGAAATGAACTTTGGTAAATTGGCATTAAAGCTGTGTTAATTTGAAATGATATTCTTGTTTATCTATGAATGCTTTTGGAACTAGCTTAACATTTTTTGTCAGTCTGTGGGTCCTGATTCCTTTTTTTTTTTTTTTTTTTTCCTTTTTTTTGGTTGGGGGAGGCGTGGTGTTAAAACATAGTTATCATAACTATGAAAATAATATGGGAGAGATGATACCTATCATCAACCAGATTATAACTAGAGGCACTGACAGATGTATACAGATAACTATAAGGTATAGAATAATAAATAAGGATGAGCATTAATGAATTATTTTATGGTAGTGGGAACATGTAATAAGAACCAAAGGAGACAGTGGTTATATATGGAGGGAAGTTTAGAAGGCTGTATTTTTGTGCAATAAACCTTCAGAATGAGTAGGGTTTTTACAGGGTTGGAGAGATGGATGGGAGATGGACATTGCAGAGAATAGGGTAGCATTTCTAAGTGAAATTTCTTGAGAAGCAAAACCAGTGAAGTCAGAAATATAGATGGCTAATATGTGATAGCCAGTAATTCAGTGATAGGACTAGATCTGGGACTTGGTGATGGTGTAATATAATGGGCAGTAATGCTTAGATGACTGTGTGGGGGACTTGTGGCAGTGGCCTCACATAATATATAAAAGAATTTGAAATTTATTCTGTTGGCATTGGGAAGGCATAGAATTTTCTGAATGTGGGAGTGATAGGACCAAGTTCTAATTTTGAGGAGGATAACTCTAGCAATTGAATTGATGATAAAAATAAATAGAAAAAAGTAAAATAGAAACCAAATAATGAGACTGTGTGGTTAACACAGTGTTGATAAGCATGGGGACAAAAATGAGATATTTTAAAGACAAAATTTATAGGGTTTGAGTATAAATTGGAATGGGGTACAAGAGAATGAGTGTGGTCTTTAGAAACACATTTGGGTTTGAATTTTAACTTTGTGCTTACTATAGATCCTAAAGCAAATCACCTAATTTGTTCCTCCTCTATGAGATGTTTATACCATGAACATTTTAAAGCACTGGAATTATAAAAGTGAATGATACATATATTTTCTCAAAGCTTTGTCTAGTCTGGAAGAAGAGGCTAGACTAGTATGTTTTGGCCAAATTGGGTATAGTCCCATGTAACATGATTCTGGGGATTTGACTTTATTCTGGAAGCAGCTAAAAACCATTCAAAGAACTGGAGATAGTGTTGGAATGTGGGGTAATTCCTGAAGTAGAACTGGTGGCACACGGAGAGTGATTTGTTGTACTCGGAGAGACTTTAGATTGTGACTCAAACTTCTCTAATTGGAGTGACTGTACTGATAGTGCTACCATTACCTCATAGGATTTATTACTGTGTCTATAAATATTGCTTATTCCTCATGAAGGCTCTTTTCCTTAGATTAAGTCAGAAATATGTTATGAAACACAGTACTCCCTGTGTTTCTCTTTTTTAAAACTCTTGTTATGCATTGTCATAATTTACTATAGTTTTTTTTTATTTGTGCCCATCTCCCCCACCCTAAATATGTAGACACTGCATTTTCATCTGCCTTATAGGCACTCAAAATCTAGTTGACAGTGAATGAATAACTTAAGAATTTGCATACTGACAAGTACTGGTTAGGCTAAATAAAAGTGAGGGAGAGAAAATAAGGAATGACTCCCAATTTTTGTCTGTAACTAGGATAGTAAAATTAGGAATATATAGAATAGAATGAGTTTTGGGGGAAATAACTGTGATTTTAAAAACATTTATTTTAGATGTTAACGAGACATTTAAATGATTGTGTGCTTTTGGTTATTGAGAATCGTAGGCTTATAACTAGAGATGAGGGTTCAAAGATACAGAGTTAGGGATCTTAAGTGTAGAGGTGTAATGGGAATGGCATTGCACTGAGATTAATTTAGATTAAGAAAAGTGGCTGTTGATGGAAACTTCAAGAGTGTCTATGTGTAAGGAATAGGAGGATGACCTAGCAGAAGACCCAATTGCTATTTAGGAGATAGAAAACACATGGGTGGGAGGGATTGCAGCATTAGGGAAGCCAGGGGAGGTAAGGAATGGTTAGCAGTGTGAAATGCTGCAGATATTAAACAGGATTAATGGGACATAGGATTTGGAATATATAGTAATGGTCATGCCTTGTGAGAAAAAAATCATAGTTGGTAGAAAATTTTATCCATCAGCATAGGCTAAGCTAATATTTTTCAGATTTTTCTGGTAGTTAGGGGAGAGTAAGGAAAAGGTGTGCTAGGAGCCTAAATGAAGTGGTCAGAATAATGTGGAGAGTACTATATGAAAGCTGTATTTAAAACTTTAATCTTAGCTGTAGCATAGAGAAGAATAATAGCCTAAAGGCAGTATGTTAGCAAGAAAGTTGTTGGAGTAGTCTTTGATCAGTTGTGAAATTTGTAAGTGGACAAAACTTAACAAAAGTTTTAGTAAGTAATTGTACTCATAAACATGGTACAAAAGGAGAACAGAGTGCTAGATATGAAAATAAATGTGATAGAAAAGAGTTTGTGAAATTTAAGTTTTGACATAGGTTCTGGAGGGAGGTTAAGGAAACAGGCTTTTGGAAAGGAGATTGAGAATGAACTAATTGTATTAATTATGTATTATACACATATATCCATCTGTGTGCACCAGGGGAAGAGAGGGGATGAGAGATTATTGATAGACTGGACTATTTTTATAAAGTATAAAGTAGAAAATGAACAAAACAGAAATAAGTAAAATGAAAAGGAGGAGGAGATGTCGCTTGACACAGACCATTTTTAAAATTTAGATTACACTTATTAGTTTAATTATTAGACTGAACTCCCTGTCTTGGAGAGACACAGGAATAAATAAAATGAGGGCACCGTGTCCCGTATTATAGGGTTCTTAATGGTTATATTTGCTAAGTGAATGTGTCTAACAATTCTGGTGCTCACAGTTCCTGTTTCTTTCCCTGTGTCCTTATAGATTTTAGATTTTGTGTATTTCCTCTATGATTATGTGTTCCTAATCCATAATTAGGAAGGCAAGTTTTCTCAAATTGAGATCTAAGCACCACCTGAAATATATGTTGAAATACCAGTTCATGAGCCCTCACCTCATAAACTGAATTAGAATCTCTGAGGGAGGAGCCTAAGTAACTGCATTTTTAAATTCTCCAGGTGATTGTTACAAAGTTTAAGACTGTTCTCTAAAGTTTAAAATTTGACTAATTACATTAGACATATTTAATACATTGTATTCATTTGCTATCATTAGCCTGTTAGGACACTAAATGAATTTCTTCGGTCTTTGAGTTTGGCCTTTTTCATTATCATAAAATGACATGTATTAAAAGATTTTAATTTCAGTTCCACTAGAAATGCTCAGATTGTTTACAGAGGATTTAATGCATTTACAGAGGTCTTGCTTTAAGCTTCAGAATAAGATTTTTTTAAAATGAGTTAAGTTTTGATAGATTAAATAGTTTAAGACATAATGTCACAGAATATCAAGACTGTGTTATGTACCAGACAGGCATTATCTTACATCCTTTTAGTATATTTTCTCTAATCAAATAGCCTGACACTTGAGACAGAGGACCTGCCTATACCCTTATTTTTACATGGCAGATGCTCAGCATATAGAATTTAGTTAAAAGCAAAGTTACTAAAGGTATCTGAAGGCATGTAGTCAAACAATTTTCATATATTTTTAGCCTGTTTGTAGAGAGGGTATTGAAATGGAAAGCACTAAGCTTTGTGGATGAAAATGGGAAAACACGGTTTTACCAGCTGTGAAAGCATTCAGGCTACAGGGCCTGCCTGACGGCCCTGCCACTCATCCTGGCAACAGCAGTAGGGTAATTTCATATTTTTTTGTATGTTCATAAACATTACAGAAAATGGATTTGTTTTTATTTTATAATGACTTTTAGTATATTTTTTGCAAGTTTATCCAGCTGTCTATATAAATTGAGTGAGGTGTTTTATATTTTAGGTTAAAAAATCTGTAAGAGCCTGATTTTAGAATTCACCAGCTCCTCAGAAGTTTGGCAAGATATGGTATGTTTCTGTTTTATTTTTTGAAATTCATATTGCATGAATTTTCTTAATGTCATGATGAGAATGACAAATATGTTCAGCAAATTTGGGTGCCTGTCATTTTTAAAGCACTGTGCTAGGTGCTAAATAACTGTGCTACCAGGTGGACTGTATAAGGGACCCAAGTAAAATGCTGAAAGAATTTTCAAGAGATTAGATGCTATGGGATGTAAAATAATACACACAAGAAGATTGGTTTGACTGTTAGGCTGTGAATATTTAATATTCACTCCTTTTTGTGGGCACTTTATATGCAGGCACTTTTCTGAGTTGTCCAGATGTTAGCTTGTTCATCCTCATGGAAGCCCTGTCTATTGCAGTTCTACCTAAAAGAACTAAGCTTCAGAGAGGTTAAGTGACTTGCCCAAGATTTCCTGCCTACCAAGTGACCAAATGGACACTTATTTGTGTTCTGTTGAGCACCAAAACTCATAAAAAAGGGGACTGGAAGAGAGTATTTGACTTAGCAATTTTCAAAATAGATCTAGTTCTTTATTTAATTAATGTTGATTAGTTAAGTCCATTAAAAGATACTTTAACTTTGCATTTGTGTGCTTTGCAAGTTGGAAAGTTAGACTTGTTTGGATCTTTTAAATCCACATACACTGAGAACCCAAGAAGAATTGTATCATGACCAGTGTTTTTTATTTCCAGGGTGTGGTTTTATCTTTCCAATATTACATCAACAATGCCTAGGTTCTTAACAGGAGACATTTAGTTATGATAGGAAAACTGAAAAATAGAGTTATTTTCTTAAAGGAATTATAAATCCTGTTTATTTGGAATCCCAGGTTACTTACATATTCTCAGGCTAACGCTAATTCTTTCCTGGGTTTGAAGCCATTTGTTTATAACCGTAGAGGTGTTCCATTGATGTTTCACCCCTTCCTTTGGGATTCTCAGATGCTTGGCTGTTTTATATTGGGTTCTGGGTCCATGCTGTTTACCATTTTCCATGCTTTTCTCTTGTTAGTTTGAAGATACTAATTATGACGGGTCTTTCTCCCTCCTAAATTTGTCATCTTTCTTTAGTTCCTTCCTTAGCTTTGACCTGGATATACAGTTCATTAGGGCAGTCAATGAGGGGAAAAACTAATTGCGTAAAAGGATCTCTTTATACTGGGATTTTTCAGATGTGTGATATCTTCACCAGAATTATAATATGATTTAAAAGGCCTGCTGAATTTGAATTACAATAGTCAGGAAAATTTGGTTAAGATCATATATGGGAGTAAAAAGATACTAGGTTGAGGGAAGAAAGATGGACTTTCTTATTTTGCCATATTCTTTCATGAAATTGAATCTAATAGGTTGATACAGGAAGAGTAGCATACATTTTCATGTAGAAGCTAAGGAGGTCTGGCTAATGTTAGATGACTCAAACAGAGAATGAGTAGAGCTGGGTGTGGCGGTGCATACCTGTATTCCTGAGACCTGAGAACTGTGAGTTCAAAGCTAACCTTAGCAATTGCGAGGTGCTAAGCAACTCAGTGAGACCGATTCTAAGTAAAACACAAAGTAGGGCTGGGGATGTGGTTCAGTGGTTGAGTACCCCTGAGTTCAGTCCCCACTACACAACAACAAAAAACAAAAAACAAAAAAGAATAAGTAGGACTAGACTTTGAGGTATGCGTTTGTGTGTATGTGCACGCATGCATGTGTACGTGTGTGCATGTTCATGTATAGAGCTATTTTATTAGGTATCTATACTTGGTGACTGATTTCTCTGTCGGTTTAATAATACTGTGATTAAGTTAATCCCATTTAAACTCCTGCCATGTTTGTGAGTTATCAGTATCTTCTAAATCCTTGATCATTTATGTATATTTAAATCATGAAATTCTGTGAACAAAACTAACCTATCTCCCAAAAATATTCCAAGCCTTAATTGAAAGTCTGTAGGCCATGGTTTTAGTCCTAATTTCAACACTGCTTCTAAAATCTTGGGCAAGTCAATTAATCACTCTGATAATAATCATTATCATTATTATTCTTACTTCTTACAGTATCTGCCTTATTTAGGTAGGTAGAGCCCAAACTATCCTGAGACATAAGGCAGCACCATTGATCAAAGTGCTTTGTAAACTCTAATACTACATAAAAATACAAGGGATTATTACAGATTGAGTCTGTTATCCAAAATGCTTGGGACTGCATATGTTTCAGATTTTAGAGTTTTGGAATATTTGGATAGACTTCAGTAGTTGAGCATATCTAATCTGATCTGAAATACCCCCAAATCTAAAACTTTTTGAGTTGGTGACATGAAATTTAAATTGTTTTAGATTTTGGAGCGTTTTAGATTTTGGGAGTAGAGATCTTTTAAGAAAACAAAATGCTGGAAAATATTCCTTGAAAGCTTTTTTATGATAAGTATTCTTCTGATAAATTTTGTATTGACAACTAATTTGAAGCTTTGAAGATTTTTATTTGAACATAGAATTGAGTTTATATACTAAAGTGTTCTAACCAAAGGTTTGTTTAATTTATTAGAGTTATTAAACCTACGCTCAGATCAAGTTAGCAGCTAGACTGGTGTGACAACCTGTTTTTAATCAGTGACTCAAAGCTGTGATCACCCTGATGTCACCGAATGGCCACAGCTTGTAAAAGGTAATTTTAAATGTTATTTTACAGCCTTTAAGAGGCTGTCATCGTAAAGTGAAGTACATACTGTAAAAATGAAGAAAATGTGTAGTTGGCAGGAAGACTGTTAAGAATAGAGTACGTAAGAGTTGACTTCTTTCTCCATTTACTCTTCTTCCTAAAGTATTTCAGTCCATCTCCCACCACCTTTATAAGATCAGTAGCCACTACCAAAGACTTATCTATATAGATGAACAAGAAAGTATTATTTTATAGTTTTAAATAAACATTTTAAAGAAGATATGGAAAGTTTCTTCATGTGTTTTTTAAAGTATGTCTTTTATGTAGTGGAAGTTTCCTTTGCTAGAAGTTTTGGCAACTTTAATAAAATTAGTTTACTTTTTTGTCCTAGAGAGTTATAGTGGCAGCAGAGGAGTGGCTTACAGGATGGAGAAGCTGTACCCAGTGTTAACTGGAAGTGATCCACTATTTGAATTTGCTAGGTCATATTGCAGGATTCAGATTAGTGGGCATTTTTTGTGTTATTTTCTGCAGTTCAGATCAAGACCTAAAATTTAGAGTCTTCTAAGATTATCTTTTATTTTCTAATGTTACTTGGCTAAATATCTAGTTTTAAAATTACCTTTCTAATTTGTTATTCTTGTAAACTTTAGAGTAACTAAAGTCAGTAGTTTTTAAAAAAAAATTTCCCCTTGTGTTATATGTTATGAATTGGGTAAACTTAGTAGTGTGTACTGGATTTTGTTTCTAACATTTTGGCAGTAAAAGTGAATAAGCTCTTTAGGAGCCAAAATAATGTTAGGAACTATTACTAGATGTTACACACACACATCATAGTTGGACAGTATGAATCCTCACTCAAAGATATTTTTGAATAACTTATTTAGAATATTATAGAAATATACTACAAGCAGGATGAATAGAAATTTATTCAGACATTCACTGTTACTATAAAAAGGTACTTCTGCTAATTCTGTATATTCACTTTTCTGTGGATTAAAAAAAGTTTACAATTTGAATGAAAAACAAACTATATTATGTTTAAGAGACCCAGGACAGAGACTTATTTTAGGATAATAATCTTTTAGGCTTTCTTTACTTTTATCCTTTTGGACTGGATTGTTTTAAAATTATTTGGTTTGACTTACAAATGATTTATGGTAGCTTACTTTAATATGTGTAAATATTAAATAGTAATCTTGTATATTTAGAATAATTTAGTAAGATTTTGATACTGATGTTCACATTCTCAATAAGGGAACAGAAATTGGGAAAATAGATGTAGTTATCATTTGATTGATAGATTTAATTTCTGTCCCATTTTAAGGTCTCAAAGCTTCTCAACTATTACATGTTGTACTTCTGAGATTTGATTTTGTTTTCTTTCTCCTTGTAGCTTACCTTTTTGAAGTAGTTTTTAAAAATTTTTCTGTCATGTTCTTGCCTCCTCCCCCCTTTGTGTTCCCTGTTAATTTTAAAAATTTTGCTGCTTACCTGTTTAAAAGCTTCTAATCTGCCTTTCTTCCTTCAGTGCCAGCAGGTTTATTTTTTGTTTTGCAAGCCAGCTCTGCCTCTTTACAGTATGACATCTGATGCTGGAGGGTCGCACTTTCAAAAATGAGTCAGCTGGTACATGGGGTTATCATCAATTTTTAGCTCTTCTGTCTGGGAGACACACGTTTGGAAGCATTCTTGGGGTACTTACCCACAAGGCTGGTGGAGACCAGGTGTGTCACAGAGGTGATTTGCTTGCTCCCTGGGGGAGAGGGTGGATAAAATTTTTGGATTTATGGTGCTGCCAAATCACTGCCTCCCCCAGCATGCCCCAATTTTTAGTTCTTAAATAATTTTGTGCACACTTGAAAGTTGAAATTGCAAAAATGATCTGACAAATATTTGATCTGCTGGAGTCTTTTTAAAATATTCATTCATTCATTCATTTATTTTTGCATTCTTGCCTTCGAATCTGAGTGAACAGCAATGTGTGTAAATTTGAAAGTCTGATAACAAAGTGAGATTTTTTTAAAGCTAAGAAATTTACAATTTTCCCCCCTTCCGGTGACTCTGATTTTCAGATTTTTTGTTAGTAAATTGTTTGAAATTGGAAATCTAAAGTCAGTGATAAATTCACAAATAAAGTTCTTGAATGCCAATTTGAAATTTTAACTTTTGATGTTAATTTCTTTTAACTGTTTTGGGAATTTGAAAGTGTTAGAAATGAATGAATGTGACTGTGTTCCTCTAAAACATTACATACAAAAATATGTGGTTTCCCCAAGCTTTTAGTTTGTCTGCTCAGGTTGCAGCTTGCTGAACCCTGATCCAGAATTTGAAACTACAAATACCACTTTATTAATATGGATAAGCAATAATCAGATATAGAAAGTTTTACAGTTGTGTTGTTTTATTACACATATTTGACTTGGCTTGTACTGATTTGTCTGTTGGTATCTAACTATAGTGTTCATAGTTTCCTTTCCTTGAAAACATTGTGTTGAGGTTTTTTTATTAGTCCAGCCCTTCAAATAAATGTTTGTGTACAATCTGATAAAACCACTTTTTTCTCATGTTGAAGTCTCGATTTTTAAAAACCCTTATTTAGTACTTAAATCTTGTTTTCAAATCTTGCTTTCCCAAGTTAAGTTCTCTCCCTTTTTGGAATATGGAATATTTTGCTAATTTTTCTTCAATTACATTTTACAGATCACCAGGAGAACCTCAGTCTGACGACATTGAAGCTAGCCGAATGTAAGTATAATTTGGTTGAGGCTATGGTATCTTTTAAGTTGTCCTAGACTGTTTTCAGTAGTATCACATTATTTGAAAATGATTTCCAAGTTAAAAGCAAGTAATGATTTAAAAGTATATAGGAATATAACTACTTTTCCCTCTATCAAACATCTCTAAACTTTAGATAGGAAATCACTAGATATGTACTACTATATAAATAATTGCTTATTCTTGAATTCTTTTGTCATTTGCTCTCCTACAAGTTGTGGGGAAATAGACATGGGAGATAGTTGAGAAACATTCTTAATTTCTACTATGTGTAAGGCATTGGGTTCTGTGTCATGGATACAAAGATGCATGGAGTTAGTTCCTACCTTGGAATAACTTAAATTGAAATATGCAGAAGCAAAATTTTCCAATTACTGAGGTAAAATGGTACTCAGGATACAGTGGGTACACAAAGGAGTAACAACGTACTTAGGTGTGCAGCAGGAACCTAATCCAGATGGCAGGAAAATTGTGTGATTAAGTAATAGGCTAGAATAGATCTTGAAATATGACCAGAAGATAGGCAGCTAAAAGCATGAACAGGGTTCTCCTAGGTAGAAGCATAAGCAAAGTTATAAAGCAGCATATTGAGTTGGAGATAATAGCAGTCAGTTTTAAGGACTTTTATATCATAGATTTAGATGAGAAAACAAAGATAAGACTTGGTAGAAAGGAGTAGGACCTTGCATGTCACATGAAAGGTCTTGATTTGTATCTCATAGGTATTTGGGAATTATAAGGAATTTGCTTAACAGGGAGTAGTATACCTGTAAGATATATTTTCAATAACTTTAGCAGCAGAGAAACAGGTTTGAGGACAGACGTGGGCACGGTAACCAGGACTTAAGTAGTTCAGTCAGTGAGACCCTTCATAAGGACAGTGGTGTAATAATGAATTCAAAATCAGGTTTTCTGGACTTAAGGCAAATACTTAGAAAGTAAAATCATGAAGTGTTTAGTGATTTGTTGTGTGAATTTAAGAATTTTAAGACGATTAATAGTGCACTGTAGTAATTATCAAAGAAAGATTTTCAAGACAGTTAAAATAAAAATGTTAGTGTAGGAGTTGACCTTGAATAAGAGAAAAGACCCCCATCTTCTGAAGGCAGGAGGAGGAAGTAAAGATAAACATATGATTTTATACATGCTTATGATTGAGATTGAGAAAGTCAAGGTAAGTAAAAGTCAAAGTAAGATTGAGAAAGTCAAGGTTTTCTTTACTGAAAATAGAGGGAATCCTTTCAAATGCTTATATACACCTGTGACTCTCCAATACTCTAAAATGTATTTCTCAAACTTACATGGCCATGTAACTTTTGTGTTAACTTAAAAAATAAACAAACAAACAAAACTCAAGGTTTTCTTTACTGAAAATAGAGGAAATCCTTTTAAATATTTAATGTATACTGTGACTCTCCAAGAAAAGACTATAGAATATATTCCTCAAGTTTATGTAACCATGTCACTTTTTGGTTAATTTCATAGGTTAATTTTATGTGTGTATGTGTATATATATGTACATATATACACACACATGAGTATATATGTCTGTATATTTTAACTGTCTCATATAACCATGTAACTATAATAAAATAAATATAAAATTTAACATCTTGGGCCTGGGGTGTAGCTCAGTGGTAGAGCACTTGCCTAGCATGTGTGAGGTGCTGGGTTTCATTCTGAGCACCATATGAAAATAAATAAAATTTATTTATTGTGTCCAACAACTGAAAATAAATAAAAATTACTATCTTTACCTTTCTAAAGTGTGCACTTTAGTGGTATTATGGATGTTAACATTGTTACACAGTCACAGCCAGAATTCTCTTCATTTTGCAAAACAAAAACCCTGTACCCATTAAACTGTAATTCCCCATTCCTGCTGCCCTTGGCAACCACCATTCCACTTTCTATCATGATTTGTGGCTACTCTAACTACTCCATATAAGTATAGTCATATAGTTGTTTTTTTGTGAGATTATTTTATTGCATTTTGTATAATGTCCTCAAGTTTCATCTATATTGTAGCACATATCAGAATTTCTTTTTTCAGGCTGAATAATATCTCATTGCATGTATATACCATAATTTGCTTATTCATTGATTTATTAATGGGCACTTGAGTTGTTTCCATGTTTTAGTGATTGTGAATAATATTCCTATGAGCATAGGTATACTTTTTCGGACCCTGCTTTAAGTTCTTTCGGTATATACCCAGAAGTTGAACTACTGAATCACATGGTAATTCTGTTTTTAGTTTTTTGGGAAATAGCCATGCTGTTTTCACATCATTTTAGATTTCAACCAACAGTGCATAGAGGTTCCAATTTTTCTACCTCTTTGCTAGCATTTATTTTTATTTAATTTTTGATGTTTATCATCTTATTGGATGTGAGATGGTATTTTATTATAGTTTAGTGACCATGTAAATTATTTTATTAACAGTGTTTTGTGGAACATTATACTTAACAAAGGGTTAGGGGATTTGAGAATACTGAAAACATAGAAAATTATTGACGGTTGTAGGTGAAGAAGTGAACTAAAGATCGTTGAAAGTCATCAGTTGAATGGCTTGAGGTTAGAAACATTACCACACTTAGTACTTAAAGACTTTTCTCCAGTAGCCAGAAGATCATTCATGGTATTTCACATTGCGTATTGGCAGAGTAGAGGGGATAGAACTACTTAGACTGGTATGATACTAGCACTGGAATAGTTGAATTTATATGCTATTTATGATGGCCAAAAGAACCTTGTGTTCCGAGGTCCAAATATGATGGTGGGTTAGGATTTTGCAGGACTCATACTACTTTACAAACATCAATTTGAACAACTATCCATGGATAAAAATACCTTCACAATTGCTAAGGAAACTAGGTGAGAGATTATAGCAATGGATGTGGCACAGAAATGAGTAAATGCATCGAGGGTAGGCAAGACAGTTTTATGTTATTTGTGTCAAGTCTCCCTCAACCCTGGACCAGGACAGTGTGGAGAGAGAGAATCTTCTTGGGAGAAGGAGAAGTAAGTATGCACTGGACTTTGTAGACCCCAATACTGTGCCTGCCCCAGTAAAACCCAAGAATGGACCATGTCCCTGGTTGTAGGCTGGTACCAACACATTGAGTGCACCACAATGCCAGACCACATCCAGTAGCCCCAGGTTCCAGGCTTGCCCAGTGCTAAGCTGGCACCTAGAATTCTACCCTCCAGCTTGGCCCATGGGATCCCACACTCAGCAAGCTGAGAATTCAAGCCTTGTTCTCCTGACTTCAGTAGACTACAGTGCGTAGCCGTCCTCTTTGGGATTCCTTCCTTGGATTTAGGCTCCTTGTTTATTCCTGTGGATCCAGGTACCAGGTCAGCCTTTGTAGCCTCAGGACCTACTTCACCTCCTGTGGACCTAGCTTTCAAGCCAGCACTCACACACTTGGCCTCCAGGCTGGCTCCTCTGGACCCTGGCTGCATACATACCTCAGAACCAGTCAAGCCCCAAACTTTAGGTTGTTCCCTGTGATGCCAGGCTCCAGTGGACCCAGAGTGTAGACCCACCCCAGTAGACTCCATTACCTACATACTAAGACTACAGTTCCTTTTTATGGACCCAGGCTGTAGGCTAACCCCTGTGAGATCAATCTTCAGGCTTATCCCATTGGGGGCGGATGCCAGGCCCTTCCTAGCACTTGATTGGCTTTTGCAGGCAGATTCCAGGCCCAGCTCAGCATCAGGTCAGCTCCTGTGGATACAGGGTCTAGATCCACATTTAAAGACCCCATCAGTAGGTCTACCACAGTGGATCCAGGCTTCATGGAATTCAGCTTTGCTTTGCGTACTTGCTGACTTAGGGACCCTGCCACCTTGCTTATGGACTCCAGCTGCAAGTCCTCCCATGGGCTATACCAAATGGTGTGCTCAAAACCTGTGGACAGGCAGGCTGGTCAAGGGCTTTTTAAACAAAGCCAGTCTGAAAAGACTGGAATAAGTCCCTACTATTTCAAATGTACGGACACCAACACATGGCCACTGTAGATCAAGACCAGTTAGAAGTAAATTAAGTACCAGTAATCAGTCCTAAAGAAATGGAGATTTATGAGCTACCTGACCAAGAATTTAAAATAATTGTTCTAAGGAAACTTAGTGAATTAAACATAAAATACAGAGAAGTAATTCATGAAGTCAGGAAAACATAAGCAACCATAATGAGAAATTAAACCAACAGATTGAAAACTTTTTCTTAAAAACATCCTTTAGCTGAAAAGTACAGTGAATGAAAAGAAAATGAATACAAGAGCATCAGCAGCAGAATTGACCACGCAGAAGAAAGAATTTGAATATAAGGACAAGATATTTGAAAATATACAGTTAGAGGATATAAAAGGAAAATGATTGAAAAGGAATGAAGAAAGCTTGCAAAGGAAGCTCTTCAATAAGATTCAGTTCAGACAACATTACATCAAAGCATGTTATAAACAAACTTGGAATCAGTAATCAAAGCCAAAGAGGATATAGAAAGCAGGAATAGAGAAGAAGTATTTCACACCCAAGGGAGTTCTAATAAGTCTAGGAGCAGAAACCTTATATATAAGGCCAGGGATAGTACATTAAATCTCCTGAAGGTAAACAGAACAACCAAAACTAAAACAACTACCAACACAGAATACTTTATCTGGCAAAGCTGTTCTTCAGAAATGAAGGACAAAAGACCCTCCCATAAGAACAAAAATGAAGGGAGCTTATTACCACCAGACCTGTCTTATGAGAAATATTTGAGAAAATTCTTAAGTTGAAAGAAAAGAATACTAATTAGTAACATGAAAACACAAACACAGTCCACTACTTTCAATTTTGTATTGGTGGCATATAAATCATTTCAAGTATGAAAACTGAAAGACAAAAGTGTATGAAATTGTAATAGGTACAATATTTTGTTGAACTATATAGTATGAATGTGGGGGGACATCAAAACTGTAAAATGTGGGAGATGGTAGAGAAAAAGTGATTTTTAAAAAAATACGGTCATAGTTGTTAATTTTAAAATAGCCTGTAACAACTGTAAATGTTTTTTATTATCCTTATGATAAGCATAAAAGCAAAAACTTGTGGTTACACTGAAGATGAAGAATAAGGAGTGAAAGAAAGGTGAGTGATAAAGTAATCACAAGTAAGACAATAAAAGAGGAAGAAAAGGACAGGGTTTATAGGACAGCTAGAAAACAATTAACAAATTGGAGTATTAGCTCATACCTGCTAATTATTGCCCTGAATGTCAATTAATTAAATTTCACCAATCAAAACACAAAGTGGCTGGATGCATAATAAAACAAACAGCAAATATATGTTCCCCTGTAGGAGACTTGCTTCACCATTAAGGACCCAAAAGTAAAAGAATAGAGTCAGATATACCATGTGACTAGAAACCAAAAGACAGCTGGGGTAGCTAGCTGTACCTACATCAGATAGCACCACAAGTGAAGTCAACTAAAACAAGAAAAAGAAGGTCATTGTATTATGATAAAGTGGCCATTTCTTCTGGAGGATATAATAATTGTAAATATTTATACATGCAGCGTCAGAGTACCTAAATACATAAAACAGATAATAAGTGGTTCTTTTCCCCTCCCTTTGGTGGTGGAAATTGAGCTCAGGGCCTCACATATGCTAAGTACACATTTTTAACACTAGGCTACAATCGTAGCCACAATAGATCTTATAGACTGTGATAATAATAATAGTTGGAGACTTAAGTATCCCACTCTCAGCAATGTACAGAACTCCAGAATTAAATTACGTTTTGATCCAAATGGACCTAAGAGATATATAACAGCATAATAGTGGTAGGATACCTTCTTAAAAATGCAGGATAGGTCATGTGCAAGGATTAACAAATTTGTTGATTGAAATTGTGTCAGATATCTTTTGTAATTTCAGTGGTATGAAACTAGATATTAATAGCAAGAATTTTGGAAAATTCACAAACATGGTAATTAAACATAATACTGTCTGAACGACAAGCAGGCCAAAGACAAAATTAAAACTTCAAAACTACCTTTAGACGAAAAATGTAAACAGAAGCTACAGTAACAAAACCAGCATGCACTTACTTTCACCATTTCTATTCAATTTTGTGTTACAAATCCTTACCAGAGTAATTAAATGAAACAAATAAAAGGTATCCAAATAGGAAAGGAAGAAGTTTAACTTAGTTTGCAGATAGCAAGATCTTATGTAGAAAAACTTCAAAGAGTTCACCAAAAAATTATTAGAACTAGTAAACAGAGTAAAGTTGTAGGATTCAAAATCAAGGGTTAAAATCAACATTGTTTCTATACACTTAAGATCAGACTAGCTGAAAAAGAAATCAAGAAAACAATTTCATTTAAAATAGCTACAGAAAAATAAAAGTAAAGTATTTAGGAATAAGTTTAACCAAGGAAGTGAAAGATATCCACACTGAAAACAAGAAAACATTGATGAAAGACCTTGAAGAGGACACAAAAAAGTGGAAAGTTAGCCCATATTCATGGATTGGAAGGATGAATATTGTTAAAATGTCCATAGTACTCAAAGTACTCTAAAGATTCTGTGAAATCCCTAGCAAAATGTCAATGTCCTTTTTCACAGAATTTGAAAAAAATTATCCTGGGATTTATATAGAACCACAAAAGACACTGAATAGCCAAAGCATTTTTTTTCAAATATTTTTTTAGTTGTAGATGGACACAATACCTTTTATTTATTTAATTTTATGTGATGCTAAGGATTGAACCCAGTGCCTCACACATGCTAAGTGAGCACTAGACCACTGAGCCATAGCCCAGCCCCCAAAGCAGTCTTGAGTAAAAAGAACAAAGCTATCATACTACCTAACTTGAAAATATACTATCAAACCAATAGTAGCAAGATCAGCAGAACATAAAGACATACACAAATAGAGCACAATAAAAAGCATAGAAATAAATCTATACTCTTACTATCAGTTGAATCTTGACAAATTTGATAAAAGCATACAAAGGGGAGCTGAAAGTTGTTCAGTAGTTGGTGCTGGGAAAATGATGTCCATGTGCAGAAGAATGAAATTGGAACAATAGCTCATACCATATAGAGAACTCAACTCAAAACGTTTTAAAAACTAAGTGTAAGACAAAGGAACACATATCAGCAGGGATTTTTTTTCTTTTTAATATAGAGGAAGGCAACAAAAACAAAAATAGACAAATGATATGTACCACATTGAAAAGCTCTGCACAAAGGGTGAAATCAACAGCAAAGAGAATACCTATGGAATGATTAGAGAAAACAATGCAAACCACACCTGAGAAGGGGTTCATAAATGAAATATATACGGAACTCAATAGCAAGAAAATAAATAACCCAGTTAAGGAATGGGAAAAGGACCCAGATAAACATGACACACACGTGTACACATGTGCACCCACACACAAACAAGTAAATGCCTCAGTAGTAAATTAAAAAGTACTCAGAATCATTAATCATCTAAGAAATGCACATTCAGACTACAATAAGATGCCCCATTAGAGTGGTTAAGATAAAAATAAGCCCTTCCTTGTTGGTGAGGACATGGAAAAAAGGGAACCTCTGCATATAGATAGTAGGAATTTAAATTAGTACAGCTATCATGGAAAACAGTATGACTTATTAAAAAAATAAAAAATCGAACTTCCAAGATTTAGCAGTTCCATTGTTGAGTACATATTCAAAGGAAATGAAATCTCTATGTCAAAATTGATGTGTACTGTTATGTTCATTGTATCATCATTCACAGTAGGCAATATTTAGAGTTAAACTGAACATCCATCTGTGGATTAAAAAATGTGGTATATATGCAAACGGACTACTATTCAGCCATACTAAAGGATGAAATCCTGTTTGGGGGACAGAGGAACAACATGGATGAAACGCCAAGTTAAGGTTATTTAAGTGAAATAAACCAGGCACAGAAAGACAAATATTGTATGTTAGTTATATGTGGAAGGTAAAAAAGTTTATCTCATAGAAGTAGGGAGCAGAATGTTACAAGGGCTTCATAGATGGTATTAAAGGATGCAAATTATCAATATTAGTTCACCTTAATAACAAGTATTGTCTTCTTGGAAATTGATCAGAAAATAATTTTAAGTATTCTTACCACAATTCTATGTTTGTGAGGGATTGCATATATTAATTAGCTGGATCTAGCCAATCCACAATGTATTTGTATTTCAAAACCTGTTGTGCATGGATAAATATATCCATTTCTCATTTGTCAACAAAATAAATGAATAAAAATTTTAAAAATGTCTGGTGTCTTTATGTCAAAACAATCATTCTGTGTGAGTGCAAATGAGGATAGATGATAATGATCAGAGGTTGGATGTTTAATATGCCTGGAATTAAAAGGAGATTAAAAAAAGGTGTTTCAACTTAAGGCAAATATTTTGAGGGACAATAGCATTGTAATAGAACAGAGACAAAGACCTTGACATTTAAGTCACTTTGCTAATGATTTATTATATATCAAATAGAGCCTTTAGTCTGTGAGTATGGCACAGCAGAACAAAAAGGAAAGTCGTAAAGGATTCAGGTAGATTGTTAGTTTCAAGTTAAAAGGTTTGTTTTTTCTTTGGTGCAGGGGCATTGTTTTTAACAAGGTTAGTAGAAGAATAATGGGCTACTTAGGTGTTACAGGAGTCTTTTTAAGCTCATAAAAGAGTTGCAAGGGGTTGGGGCTAAAGCTCAGTCGTAGAGTGTTTGCCTGGCATATGTGAGGCACTGGGTTCAATCCTCCGCACCACATTTTAATAAATGAATAAAATAAAGATCCGTCAACAACTTAAAAAATTATTTAAAAAAAAAGCTTAAAAAAAACGTTACAGGATAAGTGCCTGTGGAAGGGAGCCAGGCTTTGGTGATATCTAATAGGTTGAGGAGCCATTATATAAAGCAGGTTTTTAGAGCTGTTGGTGGAATGTTAGGAGATTGAGTCAAGATTAAAGAATGGAGAGTATAGATGAAACTAAAAACCAAGGATGATGACATTGTGAGATGTTTGTTACAAGTTTCTGTATAAGTCTCTGGTATTAAGTCCAGATTGTGTTAAGTAAGCCCTCATGCTTTTTAAGTTGACCATGTTAAAGTAGAGTTAACAGCAAATTAGATCTACAATGATGTCTCAACAGAGCTAAGTTTCTAGCCATAAGTACTATGGGCAAATAGCTTTAAGCCTTTACATCTGCCACCATTTCTCAAGTTCCTATACCAGTAAAAACCATAACCAGGCAGCACTTTAGCAAGGTGAGTAGGACCAGTTTTGTTCTACCATAATATTGTCTGTCTTAATTTACAAAATAACTAATAAAGAATTCTTGCTTTCATTTAAGAGTCAATGAGAGTAATTTATAAATGACAACATTCCATATACATTGAAGCATGATTTTTAAATTTTTGTGGTACTTGGGTATATAAGTTGGCTTTTGGTGTCACTTGATTATGTTTTAAATACACACTTAGAGAACACTTTGAGTACCTTTTAAATAGTAATTTATATATACATAGAGACCATGCCCATTAAGGAATTCTTAGTATTCCTTGGATGCAGAATAACTTAGCAAAGATTTTTAACAGCTGGGTACTAATTTGCAGTTGAGCCTAAAATTCGAAGTAACAGTAACTGAGAACCTTTTATTTGATAATATGTTTTTTCTACCTGAGTTTTGTTTAAACTTTGTAAGTACCTTGTGGTAGAGTCTTTTTATATGTATTTAGGTTCCTTGATTTCTTAGTGATTTCAAAGTAGTTTCTTAGTAACTTCAGATTTCTCATATTTGGTAATTATTCCCTATACCCCATCTCTAACATTAAGGCTATATTTTCAGGTGTATTACTATAAATGGAGCAAGGGTAAATGTATCAAGTGATTTATGGCCCATTAAAGCAAGATTGTTTAAATAAATCCTCAGTTTACTCTAAATGTTGGAATGCCCCAGACCAGTCCTAAGGCCATCTTTATCCTTTCTCTCCAGGTAAGAGATTTATTATCTGTACTCTTACAACTTGCATATTTCCATTTCAACTCTGACTTACCCTCTAAACTGTAGATTTATTTATCCAGTAGTTGGATGACTACTTCTTAATGTTAACAACCAAAAAACCAAATTTAGCAATCTTTTACTTAAATAGAGCTCTTGATTTTCATCCTCTCAAATCTCTTTCTTTTACAGTCTTCTGCCATCTCAGTTAGTAGCAGTTTGTTCTCCATCCCTATATCCTTTAGTCAAAACCTTTGAAGTCCCCTAGATTTCTCTTTGTCTCACGTAACTCAAACCATTTACAAATCCTTTTGGCTCTACCTTGAAAGTATCTGTACTTTAACCACTTATTTCTACTTCTCAATTCCTGATTAAAGCCCTTCATGTTTTGCAAAAAAATTAAAAAAAAATTATTGCCCCTTACATTGTATTCTTAATACCTAGAATGGTCTTTTTGAACTCTTAACCCATTAAATTCCAAGTTTTCATTTCTGTAAATATAATAAATATTTAAATATTATTTCAAAGTTAACATAAATGGTATGTATATTGCTTAATTGAAGTTTTTATAGGTGTTACACATCTGGAATAATGGGACAAAATGGGTTAAACCATGTTCCTTCCACATGCTCAAAATCCTTCAGGTCTTCTCCCTTCTCTCATAGTAATACCTAGAAATCTATGTGGCTCTGTTACTGGCTCCTTTTTACCTCTGTGACCTCTGTGCTTCTGTTTTTCATCTCTGTCTACATTGTCTTTATACTTTTCCCTACATATCTTTGTGTTTTCAAGAGTTGTTTCTATTGTCTATGACCCTTGTCTGTGATATCCACATGGTTTCCTTCTTTACTTGTTACAGAGGTCTCTGAATGATGCTCATCAGAGAGGCCATCCCTGACCAACTTCATCAAAGAATGGTCATGTGGCTTCTGTAGTCCTCTTATCTTTCTCTATTTTTTTTCACGATTTAATGTCATTTGACAACTTTCATGTTGATTTTTTTTTGTTGTCGTCTTTACTACTAGAATGGAAGCCAGATGAGACAATAAATAGGTATGCAATATTTAATTACATGAAGGAATGAAGATGCTAAATTTATGTAAAAGGTTTCTGCCTTTTTAATTTCCTTGTGAAAACATGAAGAAGTTTTTAGCATCAGTTTATGTATGTGCTAATAAATTGACTTAGATTTTCATAGCTGTTGAATGTGGGGAGTGCCATCCAACATCTTGAACATTTGCCATATGGCAAGTTACTGTGTTACATGCTACTCAAGAGTTTTCTCAAATTAGATTGAGGAGCTGAACCTTTTAATCAGAGTTGACTATGGAGACAGACTGTGGATGCTTTTAGTTTCTCCATGATTTCTAGGTGTATTTTCATATATGTAAGCACTTATGGATCAAATAATATCTCAAAATATATTCTGAACTAAAAGAGAGCTCTTTAATCACGTAGGTGGTTTTTCTGTTGCCATTTTTCTGCTGTACTTTGTTGTCATATTGTTCTGCAGATTGAGACTTTGTAGGTTGTTTTTGTATACTTCTAGTATATCCCAGAAACTAGGGGATATTCTGACTTCTTTTTCCCTTTAAGGTCATATAACTGGAAAAGGTAGGGTTGATACTTTCATCTGTCTAGACAGTGTCAGAGGAGAACCTGAAGAATTTTTATTGAGGTTCTGTAATTTGCTGAGGACACAATAATAAATTACTGGGTTATGTGGCTTAGGGCTTACCATTTAATAAATAGGCAGTTATGAAATATAAAAAGGTAGTGTAGTGATAAAGTAAGTATAGGTTGCTGTGGGATCATACAGGAGGAGTACCTAATTTTCTTAGAAGTGATTATCTAAGCTGAAACCTCCAGCTTGATTGGGGATAATTAAGACCATAGTGTAGGTGGGAGGAATAAATTCTAAGATCTTGAGTTGGGGAAGATATAAGAATAGGTGCACTGAATGGCCTCTTCAGTATTGAGGTTTGGTAGGATTAGGTGATGGGAGGAGGTGTGAAAATGTAGCCATAAGTAGAGAGTCATGATCAGATTGTGAAAGATCTTGAAACAGTGTTTAAAGTCCTTGGTTTCCTCCTGATACACAGGTAATCAGTGAAATGTACTGGGCATGTAAATGAGATGAGTCATAGCCTGTCCACTTTTCCACCAAAGCATTATATAGACTAGTACCATCTGTTACAAATACAAGAAAACATACTCTTTAGTTCATTGTAGGGATGGTTGCAGGAATGAACTGCCTTGTTATTCTCCCCCAAAATAATAAGAGCAGAACTTGGAATTCATGAGGTTCTTTGTGTTTCTATCTACTATCTTCTAGTGTAATCATGAAGATTAAATGACCTAATATGCATACATTGTTAATAAAATCTTGACGAATGCTCTTTTTGTTAGCATATCAGCTTTGAACCCTGTTGTATGCACAAGAAACATGGGCATTATCTTCAGATCCTTGCTTACATATCTCCTACAAATTATTTCTTTTAAATATTTATGTAATTTTCTTCATCTTCATTCTTGCTAGTACTTCTTTCTTGGCCTGCAGCTTCTTCAGTATTTACTACCTAACTGGACTGCCTGTGTCCAGTTTTGTTCATTTTGGTCTCAGTTTAGGTTATGGAATTATGGTAAAAGCAAATTTGATTAGCCACTTACCTGCTTAATATCTGTTAGTGACTAACTGTTGGTTCTTATCTAGTGATTTATGAATTCTGGGAATTTCTGGTAATATGAAACATGCATTTTTATGGGGGGGAATGTCATTAAATTTTACTCAGTTGGGTAAAATTAGAATTTTGTATCATGAATATGAGGTTTCCCTTGAACTCTCTAGGTTTGTCCTGTAATACTTTTATTTTCTGGTCCCTCTTTCTTAACACATTTTTTTTCTGTCTGAAACATTCTTTGCACCTTCTGTATCATTGGCTTCTTAGTCATCTTTTGAATTCATTTCTACTAAATTGCCTTTTTATATTGTCATACCTCTCTCTCTATAGGCATCTTAATGATCTCTAGAACTTACCCATCTTGTAAAGCAACTTGAAGCTATATCAGTTGCTTTATTGAATAACTACTTCCATTTTTCCCCTTCCCCTAATCTGTTGGCAAATGCTATTCTACTTTCTATATATGAATTTGAGATGCTTCTTGGAGTATTTGTCTTCTTGTGATCAGCTTGTTTGGCATAGCTTCGTTCAAACTTCAAACTTCGTTCAAGTTATAGAATATTACAGAATTTCCCTTTTAAAAGCTGAATAAAATTGCATTGTATGTGTATTCCACATTTTCTTTCTCCAACCATTTATTGATAGACATTCCATTTCTTGTCTATTATAAATAATGCTACAGTAAATATGAGTGTACAGATAGTTTTCTGGGATCCTATTTCAATTTATTTTTTAATATATATAATCAGATGTAGGATTACTGGATCATGTGGTAATTGTATTTTTTTTTAAATAATTTTTTTAGTTGTAGATGGACACAATATTTATTTATATTTATGTGGTGCTGAGGATCGAATCCAATGCCTCACACATGCAGGGCAAGCACTTTACCACTGAGCTACAATCCCAGCCCTTAATTCTGTTTCTTTTTAAGACTTTTTTTTTTTTTTAAACAGTGGTTTTAGGTTCACAGCAAAATTGAGCCAACTTTCCCACATATCCACTGTCGCCTGTACATGTGTAAACTTTCCCATTATTCAGTTCTCTACCAGAGTGGTACACATGTTAAAATGCATGAACTTACATTGACATAGTATTCACCCAAAGTCTGTAATTTACATTAGGATTTGTTCTTGATGTATATTTTGTGAGTTAGCACTAAGTTTAATGGCATGTACCCATCATTATAGTATTGTACATAGTATATTTATTGCCTAAAAATCCTGTGTTCAGTTTATCAATCTCTTTCCCCAACTCCTCGCAACACTGATTTTTTTTCCCTGTCTTCCTTAGTTTTACCTTTTGAGAATGTTGTATATTTGGAATCATAAATTATGTAGCCTTTTCAGTTTTCTTTCTTTTACTTATGCATTTAAGTTTATCCTAGGACTCTCAATGACTTTTTAGTACTAAATAATATTCTATTTTTTGGTTGTATCACAGTTTAGCCATTCACTTACTGAAGGACATCTTGCTTGTTTCCAAGTTTTGGCAATTAAAATAAAAGCTAATAGTTTCATTCTATATATGGATATCCAGTTTTCCTGACACCATTTGTTTAAAAGGCTACTTTTTCACCAGCTGATCTGGATTTGTGTCTGTGTCTTCTAGTTTATGACATTGGTTAACATGTGAGTTTATGGTAATACCACATAGTTTTTGTTACTATAGCTCTGAAGTATAATTTGATAGGAATTATAATGCCTTGTGCATTGCTCTTACTGCTCAAAATTGCTTTGGCTGTTTTGGTTTTTCTTTCATATGAATTTTAGGACTTTTTTCTGTTAAGAATGTTATTGGTGTTTTGTTGGGTACTGCATTGAGTCTGTGTATTGCCATTTTGACAATATTAATTCTGTCTATCCAGGAATATGGGAGATACTTCTGTCTTCTAGTGTTCTCTTCAGTGTTTTATAATTTTTATTGTAGAAGTCTTATCACCTTTTTTGTTAGATTTATTCATATATATATATGCACACAATTATTTATTAAAGCTGCTGTGAAGGGAGTTTTTTTCTGATTTTTTTTTTCCAGCATTCATTATTGCTCTATATAAAAGGTTTGGTTTTTGTATGATGATTTTATATCCTACTATTTTGCTGTGTTTCCCAAACTTAGAAGAAATCTTCAGTTATAGGATCATATCTGTGAACAGTGATAATTTGACTTCTTCCTTTCCTTTTTTTTTTTTTTAATATTTTTTAGTTATACATGGACACAGTGTCTTTATTTTGTTTATTTATTTTTATGTGGTGCTGAGGATCGAACCCAGTGCCTCACACGTGAGAGACAAATGCTCTGCCACTGAGCCACAACCTCAGCCCCTTCCTTTCCTTTTGATATACCTTATATTTCTTTCTCATGTAATTGCTGTGGCTTTCAAGACCTCCTTGTTCCCTGATTTTAGAGAAAATGCTTTCAGTTTTCCCCCATTTAGTATCATGTTGACTTTGGGTTTGTCATTTATGACTTTCATGATGTTGTTTCTTCTATCCTTAATTTCTTCAGTGCTTCTAACATTAATTGGTACTGAATTTTGTCAAAGGCCTTTTCTGTATCTAACTGGGTAATCATGTGACTTTTGTCCTTCTGTTTATGGTGATGAAGTTTATTGTTTTGTCTATGCTGAACCATCCTTTGCATCCCTGGAATGAAATAACTTGCTTATGAAGTATAATCTTCTTAATATGTTTCTGAAGAAGAATTACTACTATTTTATTGTGGACTTTTGCATCTATGTGCATCAGGGGTATTGTTTTGTAGTTTTCTTTCCTTGATGTGTCTTTATCTGGTTTTGGTAGAAGGTTTATGGAATCTTTTTTGGGGTGGAGGAGGTACTGGAGATTGAACTCAGGGGCACATCCCTAGCCCTATTTTGTGTTTTATTTAGAGACAGGGTCTCACTGAGTTGCTTCCTCACTATTGCTGAGGCTGGCTTTGAACTCGTGATTCTCAGCCTCCCAAAGTACTAGGATTACAGGCGTGGGCCACCATGCCTGGCTGGTTTATAGTATCTTTATATAATGATTTGAAAGAGTTTTCCCCTGTTTCTGTGTCCTCCAATTTGAGGATTACTGGCATTGTCTATTCTTTAAAGGACTGGTAGAATTCAGTTGGACTTTTCTTTGTTGGAGGACTTTTTGTACTGCTTTAATCTCATTGCTTTTTACTGCCCTGTTCAGGTTTTCCTTATCTTTTTGGTTCAATTTTGATAGGTCATATGTATATAGGAATCAGTCCACTCCTTCTAGATTTTCTACCTTTCAAAGTAGTCCTAATGATCCTTTGGAATTCAGAGATGTTTATGGTTGTATCTTCTTTTCATTTCTAATGTTATTAATTTGGGTCTTCTCTTTGTTTTTGAGGTTAGTTTGGCTAAAGGTTTATCAGTCTTATTTTTTGAAAGAACTGTTTCATTAATCCATTGCATGATTTAATTTTTTATTTCATTAATTTTGTCTCTGACTTTAATTATTTTCTTTATTCTACTGGTTTTGGAAATGCTTTTATTGTTTTTCAAGAATCTTGAAATGTATAATTGTTATTTGAGATTTATTTATTCATATTTTAATATATATTTAATAATATATAATTTAATATATATACTCATAGCTATAAGTTTACCTATTAGAACTGTGCTTTCATTGTGTCCCAGAGATTCTTTGGTTGTATCTTCATTATCCTTTGAGTCTAAGAATTTTAAAAATTTTACCTTTATTTTCTGTATTAATCATTCATTGTTCAAAAGTGTATTATTTGGTCTCATTTATTTTCTATGTAATTTCTATGTTTTTTCTTGCTTTTGATTTCCAATTTCATTCCAGTATGGTCTGATAAGATGGCTGAGATATTATCAGGGTTTTCTTTTTATTTACTATGATTTGTGTCCTAAAATATGATCTGTTTTGGGGATGCTTCCATGTGCAGTTGAGAAGAAAGTGAATTCTGGAGTATTCTATAGATGTCTTTTAGGTTCATTTGATTCATAATATTTTTAGGTTTGAGAGTCATTCTGATTTTGTGTCTAGATGACCAATATTGGTAAGAGAGCAAGCAGCATATAGTTGGGTCTTGATTTTTAATCCATTCTGGTAGTCTTTTTAAATTAGATATGGGACAGTTTACATTCAGTGTTATAGAGAGATATTTATTATTATCTGCCATTTTGATTTATTTCTGAACTTAAATTTGGTAGCTATCTTATGAAATTGGTCCGTTTGTAGACTCTGAAGTTTGTTTTTTATTTCTTCTGCATGTAGTGTTCCTTTAAGTATTTTCTGTAGTGCTAATAACTTAATAGTCATGAATTCTTTTAGTTGATGCTTATCTTGGAAGACTTTTCTTTTTTCCTTCTATTGTAGTTTGTTGAGAGTTTATAGTCATGAAGGTATGTTGATTTCCCCCACCCCTCACTGGGACCCAGCACCTCACACATGGTGAGCAGCAGTCAACCACTGAGGTACATCTCCAGCTCTTCTAAAATTTATTTTGAGACTGTGTCTTGCTAAGTTTTTCCCAATCTGTCCTTGAACTTGTGGGCCTCCTGCCTGAGTCTCCCAAGTGGCTGGGATTACAGGCATGTGTTATTGCACCAGGCTGGGATATTTGAATTTTATTGAAGCCTTTTCTGCATTGAGATGGTTTTTGTCCTCTTCATTTTGTAAATGTATTGTGTCATATGTGTTGATTTGCATATGTTGAGCTTTCCTTGCTTGGGGGGGGGTTAAACTCATTTTATTATCATGGTGTGTAATCTCTTTAATGTGCTTGAATTCTACTATCAGTGATATCAGCCTGTGATTTTTTTTTTTTTTTTTTTTAAGGTAGATGGACACAATGCCTTTATTTTATTTGTTTATTTTTATGTGGTGCTGGGGAATGAACCCAGTGCCTCACACATGCTAGGCAAGAGCTCTACCACTGAGCCACAACCCCGACCCTGGCCTGTGATTTTTTTTAAAAACATTGTTCTTGTCTGTTTTTGTTATCACGGTAATATTAGTTTTGTAGAATGAATCTGGAAGATTTTCCTGGCTTTAAATTTTTTGATATTTAAAATATCAAAATAGTTTGATAAGTATTACTTTTTAGAAAATATTCAGCAGTAAAGCAATTTAGTCATGGGCTTTTATTTTTTGGTCAGCTTTTTATTTCTGGTTTAGTTTCTGCTTGTTATTGGTATGTTTAGGTATTTTTTGTAGGTCAGGCTTGATAGGTTGTATATCTGTAGAAATTCATCTGTTTCTTGTTGGTTTTTTAATTTGTTGGTTTATATTAGTTGATAATAAGCTGTAATAATCTTTCTGTGGTATAGTTATGTCTTTTTTCTCCTCTGATTTATTTGGTTCTTTTGTTTTCTCCAAACTAGCTGAAAGTTTCTTGATTTTATTTTGTCCTTTGAAAAAGCTACTTTTGGTTTCCTTAATTTTTTATTGTGTTGTCTGCCTTTGTTTTATTTATTTTTGCTCTGATCCTTATTTCTTTGTTTCACTGATTTGGCTTCATTTATTTTTGCTTTGCTTGTTCCTTTAATTGATTGTCATTAGGTTTGAAATTTTCTATTTTGATGTTGGCCCTTATTACTAGAAATCCCCCCCTCTTAGAACTGCCTTTGCTGTTTCCCATAGGTTTTGGTATGTTGTTTTCAGTTTTATTTAAGAATTCTTTTATTTTTCCTTTTTAATTTCTTCATTGACCCATTGGTCATTCAGGAGTATGTTGTTTAATTTACATGTATTTTTATGATTTCCACAGTTATTGTTGTTGATTTCTAGTTTTATTTCAGTGTGGTCAGAGAAGATATATGCTGTAAGTTGATTTTTTTTTTTTTCATTTGTTGAGATCTGTTTTGTGGCCTAATGTATGGATTTACATTAGTATATGTTTCATATGTTGATAAGAAGAATGCGTATTCTGCAGCTGTTGTATCAACTGGCCTGTAAATTATCTTTTTTAGGATAATTTAAGTCTGATGTTTCCATGTTGATTTTATGTGCACATAATCTGTATGTGGATGAAAGTATCATGTGGAAGTCTCTAACCATTATGGTAGTATGGTCTGTCTTCCCCCTTAGATACAATATTTGCTTTATATATTGATCTGATAATTGCTACATAAATGTTTATAATTGTTATATTCTCTTGATGAATTCATCCTGATATCCTTATATGATGACCTTTATCTCTCTTTTTAAAATTTTTAATTGACATGTAAAAATTATACGTATTTATGGGGTACTATGTAAATCTCCTCAAACATTTGTTATTTGTATGTGGTTAAAACATTCAAAATTCTTTCAAAAAGTATATACTGTTATATCATTATCTACTGTTACCCTAGAGTATAGTACACCACTGGAAATTATTTTATCTAACCTTTTGATCAACCTTCCTCCGTTCCTCCCTGTCTACTCCCCTCCGCCAAGACTCTTGAGAACTATTCTTCTTTTCTCAATTTCTAGATCAGTTCTTTAAAAAAATTTTTTTTTTTAAATTATAGGTGGACACAGTATCTTTATTTTGTTTATTTTTCTGTGGTACGTAGGATCGAACTCAGTGCCTCACATATGTAAGGGAAGCGTTCTGCCACTGAGCCCCAACCCAGCCCCCTTTATATTTCACATGTTAGTGAGGTCATGTGATATTTGTGTTTGTATGCCTGGCTTATTGCACTTCACATGATGATTCCATATATGTTGCTGGAAGTGACAGGATTTCATTCTTTTTGTAGTTGAATAATATTCTATTTTGTATATGTGTCATATTTTCTTTATCTGTTCATTCATAGATGAAAACTTAGTTTAATCCCATATTCTTAGCCATTGTGAGTAGCCCTGGAATAAACATGGGATGTTTCTTCAACAGTCTGATTTTATTTCCTTTGCCTATATATGGAGGAATGGGATTAATGGCTTATATGGTAGTTCTCTTTCATATTTTGAGGAGCCTCCTAAATTATTAATACTTTCCATAATTCCTGTACTAATTTCCAACACTAGTATGTAAGAGTTTCCTTTCTTCCACATTCTTTCTAGCATTTGCAGTCTTTTTTCTTTTTGTTAGTCACAGTTTTAACTTTAGTGAGGTGATATCTCATTGTGGTTTTGATTTGTATTCCCTGATGATTAGTGATAGTGAGCATTTTAAAAAATGTACTTACTGGCTATTTATCTTCTCTATTATCAGTGTCTGTTTTGGTTTGTTGACCATTAAAAAGATTTTTGGGGGTTATTGGTTTATTTGAATTCCTTGTAATGTGGATATTAGCCCCTTCATAGATACTGACTTACGGATTTTCCACCATTATATAGGTCATTTGTTCACTCTGTTGTTTTGTTACGTAGAAGATCTTTAGTTTGATGTAATTGTATTTGTGTGTGTTTTCTGTGCTTTTGAATTGTTATCCAGAAAATTCTCTCCCATTCCAATGTTTGAAACTTTTTACCTATTTTTCTTTGAGCAGTTTTATGGCTTGTAGTTGTTTTTAATTCAGTGAGTTGATTTTTATATATGATAATATAATAGAGGTCTAGTTTCATTCATTTTTTATGTGAATATCCTATATTCTTACCATTTATTATAAATAACGTCCTCTGTCAAATACATGTTCTTAGCACCTTTGTTGAAGTGTAGTTGGCTGTAGATGTGTGGGTTTACTTTTAGGCTCCTTTTTCAGTTCTGTTGTACTTTGTATTTGTTTTTATGCCTGTACCGTGCTGTTTTGATTTCTGTAGCTTTGTAGTCTTTGGTAAGGACTTTCAGTACACTGTTGACTACAAGTAGTGAGAGGACATTCTTGTATTGTTCTGTTATAAAAGAAAAGCTTTCAACTTTCCACTATTAAGCATTAAGGTAAGTAGTGGGTTTTTCATATACAGCCTTTATTGTGTTGAGGTACATTCCTTAGCTACTGAATTTGCTGAGAATTTGTATCATAAAAGGATGTTGATCTTAATGAATTTTTCTGCATCTACTGACATGATCGTACGGTTTTCTCCTTTATTCTGTTGATGTGGTGTATCACATTTATTGATGTGCACATGTTGGATTATTCTTGCATCCTGGCATGAATCTCAGTTATACTGGATAATCTTTTTAATGTGTTGTTGGATTTGGTTTGTTAGTGTTGTGTTAAGGAGTTGTATATGAAGGATATTGGCCTGTAGCCTTTTTCTGGTAACCTTGTCTGGTTTTGGTATCAAGGTAACTCTGGCCTCATAGAATGAATGAGCTTGGATGAATTTCCCCCTCTTCCATTTTTTCTGAATAATTTCAGCATTGGTATTAATTCTTTTAAAAACAATTGATAATATTCAGCCATGAATCCATCTTGGCTTTTATTTGGTAGGAGGTTTTTTTTTTTTTTTTTTTTAATATTACTGATTGTGTCATTATTCATCTGTTTACATATTCTGTTTCTTCATGATTCAGTCTTTGTAAGATGATGTGTCCAACCATTTGTCTATTTATTCTACATTATTAAATTTTTTGATGTGTAGCTCATAACAATCTAATGAGTGAGCCTTTGTATTTCTGTGGTTTTGATGGTAAAGTCTCATTTATTCTGTGATTTTATTTACTTTAAGATTTCTCTTCGTATAATTTATCAATTATATATGTTTTTTAATTTTTAATATACTGATATAATGTTTTTAGTCTGGATTGCCTTTATTCTTTTTTTAAAAAAATATTTTTTAGTTGTCAATGGATCTTTTATTTTATTAATATGCGGTGCTGAGGATTGAACCCAGGGCCTCACACATGCCAGGCAAGCACTCTACCACTGAGCCACAATTTGAGCCCTATTTCTATTCTTTATATTTCCTTTACTTCTAATTTTGGGTTTAGTTCTTGTTTTTGTCATTCCTTGAAGTGCAGCTGTCTGTCGTTTATTTGGGATCTTTCCACTTTCTTTCTCTGTATCTTGTTTTAATATTTTATTAGTGCATTATAGTCGTACATAATGAATTTCATTTTGACATAATTATACATGCATGAAATGTAATATGCTCTATATCAGCCCCCAATACATCTTCTTTCCCTCCCCTTCTTCCTACTTCTGTTCTTTTCCTATACTCTACTGGTCTTCCTTCTGTTTATTTATCATTTTTTAAATGATAACACACACACACACACACTCTCTCTCTCTCTCTCTCTCTCTCTCTCTCTCTCACACACACACACACATAAAGGTGGAATTCACTGTGGCATATCCATATATGGTCACAGCATTCTGTAGTTCTTTTCTTCCCCCACCCTTCTCAATATTCCCTTCCTCTACTCTGTTGATCTCCCTTGTGTTTTCATGGGCTATGCCCCCTTTTCTCCTTTATTTCACTCCAGCTTCTGCATATGAGAGAAAACATTTGACCCTTGATTTTTCTGAGTCTGGCTTATTTTACTTCATGATGTTCTCCAGTTCCATCCATTTATGAGAAAATGCATAATTCCAGTTTTATTTATGGCTGAGTAAAACTTTTTTAATCCATGTATCTGTTGACAGGCATCTGGGATGATTCCATAACTTGAGTATTGTGACTTGTACTGCTATAAATATTGTTATGTGCTTATATCAGTATGGTATCCTGATCCTGATTTTACTTGCTTTGGATAAATATCAAGGAGTGTAATACCTGGGTCGTACAGTAGTTTTCATTACTAATTTTTGAAGAATCTCCATTCTGCTTTCCAAAGTGGTAGTACTGATTTGCAGTGTCATGAACAGTGTGAGAGTGTACCTTTTTTCCCCATCTTATTGTCTGCATTTATTTGTATTCTTGATGATTGCCGTTCTAGCTGGAGTGAAATAAAATCTCAGTGTGGTTCTGATTTGTATTTTCCTGATTGCTAGGGATATTGAAAATTTTTTTCATACATTTGATGGCCATTTGTGTTTCTTCTTTTAAGAAATGTCCATTTAGTTCTTTTGCCCATTTATTGATTTTGTTTTGTTTTGTTTTTGGTGTTAAGTTTTTTGAGTTCTTCATATATTCTGTATATTAATCTTCCTATCAGAGGAGTAGCTGGCAGAGATATTTTTCCCCACTGTATAGGCTTTCATCACATCTTTCTGTGCAAAAGCTTTTTAATTGGATGTCGTCCCACTTACTGATTCTTGGTTTTATTTCTTGCACTTCAGGGATCTTGTTAAGGAATATGGTGTCTGTATCAATATGTTGGAGTTTTGAGCCTATGTTTTCTTCTAGCATTTGTTAAAGTTTCTGGTTTAATTCCTAGGTCTTTGATCCACTTTGAGTTGACTTTTGTGCAGTGAGAAAGATAGGGATCTAATTTCATTCTTTTACATATTGATAGCCAGTTTTACCAGTACCATTTGCTCAAAAGACTGTTTTCTCCACTGTGTGTTTTTGGCACATTTGTTGACTATCAGATCACTGTATCTTTGTGGTTTTCTCTCTTTGTCTTCTGCTCTGTTCATCTGGTCTTCATGTCTGTTTTGATGTCAATGCCATATTTTTGTTATTACAGTTATGTAGCATAATTTTGATGCCTCCAGCATCACTTTTCTTGTTCAGGCCTGCTTTGGCTATTCTGGGTCTTTAATTCTTTCAAATGAATTTTAGGATTCCCCAGCCCCCTTCTATGAAGGATGTCATTGGTATTTTCATGGGAATTGCATTGAATCTGCATAATGCTTATTGTAGTATGACCATTTTGACAATGTTAATTCAAACATGAATTAACAAGGGAGGTCTTTCTGTCTTCTAAGATCTTCAGTTCTTTTTCCAGTGGTTTATAGTTTTCGTTGTAGAGGTCTTTAATATCTTTGGTTAGATTTATTTCTAGCTTTGTGCGTGCGTGTGTGTGTGTGTGTGTGTGTGTTTGTGTGGTTATTGTGAACAGGATAGTTTTTCTGGTTTCAATCTCAGTAATAAGTTCATTATTGGAATATAGGAAAGCAATTTTTTTATGTTGATACTGCATCCTGCTGCTTTGCTGAATTACCATGTTCAGAAGTCTTCTGGTGTAGTTTTTTGGGTCTTTTAGATAAAGGATGGTCTCATCAGCAAACAGATTATTTTACTGCTTCGTTTCCTGTTTATATCCCTTTAGTTTTCTTTTCTTCCCTGATTGCTCTTGCTAGAGTTTCAAGAACTATATTGAATGAAAGTGGTGGTAGGGTGCATCCTTGTGTTGTTCCTGATTTTAGAAGAAATGCTTTCAGCTTTTCTTGGTACAGTATGATGCAACCTTGGATTTGTCATATGTATCTTTTACAATGTTGTGGTAAGTTCCTTTGTTTTAAACTTGAATGGATGCTAGATTTTGTCAAATCTTTTTCTGCATCTGTTGACATGATCATGTGATTCTTGTTTTTAACTCTTTATGTGGTGAATTACATTTATTCATTTGCATAATGTGAACCAACTTTGTATCCCTGGGATGAAACCCACTTGGTCAGGATTTATTATCTTCTTTTTTTTTCTTTTTTAATGATCATATTTTTAAAAATTTGTTCTAATTAGTTATACATGACAGTAGAATGCATTTGGACTCATTGTACACGAATAGAGCACAACTTTTCACTTCTGGTTGTACATGATGTAGAGGCACACCATTCGTGTAATCATACCTGTACATAGGGTACTAATGTTCATCTTATTCCACCATCTTTCCCACCTTCATATTCCCTCACCTGTGCCCAATCCAAAGTTCCTCCATTCTTCCCTTGCCCCCCCCCCCCCCATTATGGATCAGCATCCACTTATCAGAGAAAATATTTGTTCTATTGTTTTGGGGGGATTGGCTTACTTCGCTTAGCATGATATTCTCCAGCTCCATCCATTTACTTGCAAATGCCATAATTTTATTCTCTTTTAATGCTGAGTAATATTCCATTGTGTATATATACCACAGTTTCTTTATGCATTCATCTATTGAAGGGCATCTAGGTTGGTTCCACAGTTTAGCTATTGTGAATTGAGCTACTATAAACATTGATGTGGCTGTGTCACTGTAAAGTGCTGATTTTAAGTCTCTTGGATATAGACTGAGGATTGGGATAGCTGGGCCAGATGGTAGTTCCATACCAAGTTTTCTAAGGAATCTCCCTATTGCTTTCCAGAGTGGTTGCACCAGTCTGCTTAATGTGGTTTTTTTTTTGGTTGGGTTGATTTGGGTTGGGTTTGGTGGGTACCAGGGATTGAACTCAGGAGCACTTGACCACTGAGCTACCATCCCCAGCCATATTTTGTATTTTATCTAGAGACAGGGTATCACTGAGTTGCTGCTTTTGCTGAGACTGGCTTTGAACTTGGGATCCTCTTGCCTCAGCCTCCCGAGCAGCTGGGATTACAGGCAGGCACCATCATGCCCAGCCTTGATGTGCTTTTTTTTTTTTCCTTAAGTATTTTTTTTAGCTGTCAGTGGAATTTATTTTATTTATTTGTATGTGGTGCTGAGAATTGAACCCAGTGCCTCACACATGATAAGCAAGTGCTCTACCATTGAGCCACAACCCCAGCTCCTTAATATGCTTTTGAATGTGGTTTGTCAGTACCTTATTAAGGATTTTTGCATCTGAGTTCATCAGGGATATTGGTCTGAAATTTTCTTTCCTTGATGTGTCTGTCTGGTTTGGTATCAGGTTGACGCTGAATTCATAGAATGAGTTTGACCACCTTCACTCCCGTTCTGTTTCATGTGATAATAATGAGGAGGATTGGTGTCAGATATTTAAAAGGACTAGTAGATCTTGACTGAGAATCCATATGGTCTTAACACTTGTCTTCATTGGAAGCCATAACTGCTGCTGCTTCAGTCTCATTTCTCGATATTGGTCTGTTTAGGTTTTCTACATCCTCATGGTTCAATTTGGGTAGGTCTTATGTGTAGAGAAATTGTTAGTGTTTTCCAGTTTATTGGAATATAAAATTTCAAAGGAGTTTCTAATGATTTGAGGATTTTTCTGTGGTGGTATCTCCTATTTTACTGCTAATGTTTATGATTTGGGTCTTTTGTTTTTTGGTTAGTTTGGGTTAGGATCTAACAATCTTGTTTATCTTTCAAAGAACCACCTCTTTGTTTCATTGTTCTTTGTATTATTGTTTTATTCTCAATTAATTGTGACTCTTATCTTAGTTCCTGTCTTCCACTGATTGTGCAATTATTCTTCCTTTTCTGAGGACTTCAGGTATAACATTATTTCTTTCTGCTTTTTTTGTTGATTGCTACAAATTTCTGTCTTAGTTCTGCTTTTGCATAGGTATTTTTTTCAGAATTGATTTTTTTATTGCTTCTTTTTAGGTATACATGACAGTAGAATTCATTTTGATGTATTATTTAATAAGCATGGAATATATCTTATTCTATTTAGGAACCCATTCTTATGGATGTACATGATGGTTGGATTCACTATGGTGTATTCAAATAAGTACGTAGGAAAACTATTTGGGATTCATTCTAATCTGTTTCCTACTTTTATTTCTTCCTCCCTCCCCTTTATTCCCTTTTGTCTGATCTACTGAAACATGTATTCTTCCCCTCTCCCCACATTATGGGCTAGCCTTCCATACATCAGCAAAAACATTCAACTTTTGGTTTTTTGGAACTGGCTTATTTGACTTAGCATGATGGTCCCCAGGTTCATCCATTTACTTACAAATGTCATAAAGTGATTCTTCTTTATGGATGAGTAATACTTCATTGTGTATATACACCACAATTTCTTTATCCATCATCTGTTGGAAAGCATCTAAGTTGGTTCCATAGCTTAGCTATTATGTATTGAACTGCTATAAACATTGATGTGGCTGCATTACTAGTATGCTGATTAGAAATCTTTTGGATATAAACCGAGGAGGGGGACAGTTGGGTCAAATGGTGGTTCCATTCCTAGTTTTTTTTTGGTACTAGGGATTGAACTCAGGGGTACTCGACCACTGAGCCACATCCCCAGCCCTATTTTGTGTATTATGTAGAGACAGGGTCTCTCTGAGTTGCTTAGCGCCTCGCCCTTGCTGAGGCTGGCTTTGAACTCGCGATTCTCCTGTCTCAGCCTCCCTAAGTACTGGGATTATAGGCTTGCGCCACCGCGCCCCGCTTCCATTCCTAGTTTTTGAGGAATCTCCATACTGCTTTACAGAGTGAGTGGTTGCACCAATCTGCAGTCCCACCAGCAATGTTTGAGTATACCTTTTTCCCCACATACTCACCAATATTTATTGTTCCATGTATTCTTGATAGTTGCCATTCTGAAATCTCAGCGTAGTTTTAATTTGCATTTCTCTAGTTGCACAGATTTTAGTATGTTGTGTTTCTATTGGTTGTTCAAGTTAATTTCCATGTATTTATATAGTTTCCAGTGTTCGTCTTGGTTATTGATTTGTAGATGTAATGCATTGTGATTAGCAAAGGTACTGGACACGATCAATCTCCCCCCCAAAATTAGTTGAGATTTGTTTTGTAGCCATCAGTATCATGGAGAATGTTCGGTGTGCTGTTGAAAAGTGAGTGTTCTCTGTTGGTTGAAATAGCCTGTAGGTGTTTGTTCCATTTGGTGTATAGTGTAGTTTTACTCCAATCTTTATTTTCTGTCTATTGATTCATTGCTAAAAGTAGGTTATTTAATTTCCCAGCTATTATCAGATTGGAATCTGTCTCTTCCTTTAGGTTTATGAATATTTGATATATGTATTTTTTGTGCTTCTATATTGAGTACATATATATTTATATTTGTTATTTCTTCTTACTCACTTAACCCCTTTATCATTCCTTCCTTGTCTCTTTACTGCTTTTGATTCAAATTTATCTGATAAATTTATGGTTATTTCATTCTGTTTGATACCATTTATATGAAATATCTTTTTTCCCATCTGCTTTTTTTCTCTCTGTGTATGTCCCCATGTGTGTCTGTCATTCTAGAGGTTAAGTGAATTTCTTATAAGTAGAATATCAGTAGGTTTTGATTTTTGTCCATTCAGGCACTTATTGTCTTTTAAGTGGAGAATTTACTCCAATATGATAATCTTCTGATAATTATTGATTGGTATTTCCACGATTTTGTTTGTATTTTCTTTCTTTTTGTTGTGCTTTGCTTTCTCTTTCCCTTACTCTTCCTTTGTAGTTAAGTGAGTTCTTTATTAATGTTTTCATTCTTTGCTTATTATTATTTGTTGATGTTTATTTTTTAATCATGGTTATAATGAGACATATATTCTTTTAATTATAACAAGCTATTTTGAAATTATTACAACTTGACATTTATATAGGGAACGAGAAAAACTAGTAATAAACTCACATGCATTCCTCCTTACATTTTGAATTTTTGATGTACCATTTTAGATCTTCCTGTTTCCCTTAATATATTAACGTATTAACATTAAGGTGTTAATCATTTTGTTTTGCAGTGTTCATACTAAAGATTTGAAGGGTTTAGAATTTTTCTATTTAGTTATTTGCGAATGGGTTTTATACCTTCCAGTGTTTGCTTTCTTACTCCTTCAGTATGAAGAACTCCCTTTAGCACTTACTGTAGGGCAGGTCTGCTGGTGAGAAAGTCTCACACTTTAGTTTATCTTGGAGTATCTTTTTTTCTAATTCATTTCTGAAGGGTAGCTTTGCTCTGGGCACAGTATTCTTGGTTGTTCATTTTAAACAGTTTTACTGTAGTAATGTTAAAATATCAAGCAACTCCCTCACCCCCTAGCACACACTGTTTTGTAAAGTATTTTTCTGAGAAATTTGTTCTCCAGTAATTTGGAATATGCTTACATGATATGTTTCTGTTTTCTTGCTACTTTGGGAATACTCTTTAACCTTTGAGAGCTTGATTTAACATGTTAGAATTCAGACTTGGTTGAGTTGAATTTGGTGACTTGTGACCTTGTATCTGGTTGGTTGTATCCTTCTGTAGGTTTAGGAAGTTGTCTCTTGTTATCTTCTTGAATGAGCTTTATACTCCTTTGGCATTCCTAAGTTCCTCTTGAATCTCACTAAGTTTAACATTTGCTTTCTTAATGTTGCCCCATATTTCCCATCAACTTTCTTCATTGTTCTTCATTCTTTGCCTTTTTCCTACTGTGTATTTTGAAATAGCCCACTTTTAAACTTACAGATTTTTTTCTTTCTTTTGATCTCTTCTGTTGATGCTTTTATATCATGTTTTAAGTTTTGCTCATTGTACTTTTCAGCTTGAGAATTTCTCTGATTTTTTAAAAACTGCTCAATCTCAGGTTTGTCTGATAGACTACTGAACTCTTGGTTTTTGTTTGTTTGCTTTTTAAAGCAAATTGAATTTCCTTTCTATTTTAAATTCTGTTAGGTATTTGCATATGTCAGCTGCTTTATAGTTGGTTTTGTCACTTTACGTTGTCTGTTAAGTTAGGTCAGGTTTCCTTGAGAGTTTTTGATGTTTGTTGGCATCTAATGTCATATGCCCATTGAAGGATTAAGATGATACTCCATTCTTTGTAATCTGGTTTTTGTGCCTGTCTGTTTAGAAATACTAAGCAAGGTGCTTATTTTCCTTGAGCCTATTGTTACTTTTACTATTTTAGCAGTAGATCACACCTAAGTCCAGGTTTGCTGCAAATCTGTTCGGTGTTTTTTCACCTTTTCAGTACTATTGGTGGCTCTAAGCCCAAATTTGTCCCACAGCCACAGTTGGTGTGTTGTTCAGAATTTACTGGTAGAATACCCAAAAAGGGTAGTGTGTCCTCTCAGGCTTCTGCCTGTGGTTGGGATGGGCTTAGACCCCTTATCCACAGCCAGTGGCTTATGGCCAGCCACTGCGGAATTCTGCTTACCTCTGGGCTTCACCATGAGGAGATTGCCTCTACCTCCCTTCTCTTGCCTCACGTGGACAATAAGTCTTTCCGCATGTGCTTCCAGGCATTGGGAAAGAGATGGGGTGGGAAATAAAATGTTAATTCTGGATCACATCAGGAGCCCACAGCCCACTAGGACCAGTGCAGAACATAGGTAATACCAAGGCCCACACTGCTCTGGGATACCTTCTCCTCAGGCTAGCTATGTGCATGAATAGCTGTTTAAATTAATACCTCTGTGGAGAGACAGTGCTGGAGGGTGTAATATGCCTTTTTTTTTTTTTTAATCTTCCTTGTCTTTTTACAGTTTTTGACTTAATGTCTTTTTTTAAAAAATGTGAATATGTCTACTTATACATGCTTTGGGCTTACATTTGCAGGGAATGTCTTTTTCATCCCTTCACTTTCAGTTTGTGTGTATTTTACCAGTGGAATTAATTTTTTGAAGGCAGCGTGTAGTTGAGTCTTACTTGTTTTTTACCCATTCAGTTAGTCTGTTTGTTTTGATTGGGAAATTTAATCTGTTTATATTCAAGGTTATTACTGATGAGTAACAACCTACTCTTGTCATTTTCATCAATAACTTTTTGGTTGTTTGGTGTATACTTTGTTCTTATCTTCCTCTTATTATTAATCTTTTGTCATTTGTTAGTTTTCTATATTGTTAAGGTTTGAGTCTCTTTTTCATTTTCGTATCTCCTCTTAGTAATGAGTTTTATACTCGTGTGTGTTTATAATAAGTTATTGAGCTGTTGTTTCTGTTTTTTTTTTTTTGGTACTGGAGATTGTACTCAGGGCACTCAACTACTGAGCCACATCCCCAGCCCTATTTTGTGTTTTAATGTAGAGACAGGGTTTGTTTCTGTATGTAGGAGTCTCCTAATCATTTCCTCTAAATGGTATTGAACTTAAAATCTTGTTCAATTTCTGCCTCCTAAATTGGTGGTGGCCATTTTAGTGATTTGGATCCTCATGCCTACTCATTTATATAGAAATATTAAATACATTTCCCTATTATATGTCTCTATTGGAAAAGTTAAGTTGTAACATATAGCACTGGTAAGCTTCTAATTCTTTAAATCAGCCTGATTGTAATTTTTTTCTTTTAAGTGCTGGACTGTTACAAAAACTAAATTTAAAGTGGGCAAACATGGTATTAGTGCCATGGATGACACTGAATTTGTTTCCTTTTTCACCACTTGTGGATAATATCATTCTGCAGATTGAGGTACTTTCTAGAAAATTGCAATATGGTAACAGCATTTTCCTCTCAGCATTTCATTATGAAATTTCCAAACATCCATGCAGAGCTGGAAGAATTTAACAGCTGATATCTATATGCCTGTTACCCAGAAGCTGTTATTAATATTGACATTGCTTTGCCACACATCCTTCTATTGTCAACTCATCTTACTGTTTTTATAATTCAGTTAATTGCTGACATC
>PVHX01001845.1:41617-117209 GCA_004024805.1 Geosciurus inauris
TGCTGAGGATTGAACCCAGAGCCTTGTGCATGAAAGACAAGCACTCTACCAGTTGTATCCCCAGTCCTGCATTAATTTTTATAGGTCTGTTACTGGAAGTTCTCTCTTGATCTTTATTACTGACTAAATAAAAAAGGCCTACTTTTTGGCAAGGGAGTACCAGGGATTGAAATCAGGGGCACTCGGCCATTGAACCACATCCCCAGCCCTGTTTTGTATTCTATTTGGAGACAGGGTCTCACTGAGTTGCTTAGTGCCTCGCTTCTGCTGGGGCCTGCTTTGAACTCACAGTTCTCTTGCCTCATCTTCCCGAGCTGCTGGGATTATAGGCATGCGCCACCATGCCTGGTGAAAGGTCTACTTTTATTTAACAATTATTGAAGTACTCTGTCTTTTGACATAGTAAGAGGAATGTGAGAAAATTGTAGAACGTAAGCCATAGATCCTATTTTGGGCATTTTGATTATGAACAGTAGGTAAGGTGTTACCAAAGGAACCTAATCAGGGCAAATATTTCACTTCGTTTTTTTTCTTTTTTCTTTTTCCCTTTCCTTTACACCCTTTCTCCTTCTGAACTTTCTTTTTCTCTTCGCCTTTTCTTCTTTTCTTTAGTAATACTGGAAAAAAGGTACACACCTTTTTTTAAATATATATTTTTGTAGATGGATACAATACCTTTATTTATTTGTTTGTTTATTTCTGTGTGGTGCTGAGGATTGAACCCAGTGCCTCACAGGTGCCTGGCAATGCTCTGCCACTGAGCCACAACCCCAGCCCCAAGATACACATCTTATTGCATTTATTTGCTCTGGGGAAAGAGTAAGGAAGCCAAATGATTAGATGAAAGTGTCAGTGGAGAACAAAGAGGATAGACTCTAAGTATTGGCAATTTTTTTTTCTGTGATATGCGAAGGTAGTATTTATTTTAGGCTCTGCAGGCCAACCACAAGTCTCTGTTGAAACTATTCAACCCTGCTATTGGAGTGTGAAATAGACATAGCTATAAGTAAATAAATAAGCTTGAGTATGTTCTAATACACTTTATGGATACAGAAATTTGAATTCATATAATTTTCATGTGTCAAAACATCAAATATTCTTGTCTACATTCTTTTCAACCATTTAAGAATGTAAAATATTCTAAGCTTGTAAGCTATAAAGAAAGGTGGTGGGTTAGGTTTGGCCCGTAAGATGATTTGATGACTCCTGCTGTACAGATGTTAACTGTGGAAAGGAAATTTACTAAAACATTATGAGTAGTATTTATTTTTATATTGTTAATACGTAAGCTTTTCTGTGCTAAAATTTGTATGCTTTTTTTTTAATCAACTGAGGAAAGTTTTTTTAAAAAATTATTGTTTTTAAAAAATTATACACGACAGAATTTGTTTTGACATAAAAGCATGGAATATATCTTGTTCTAATTCAGTCCCCTGTACCTCTCTTCCACTTCCCTCTATTGATCTTTTCTGCCATTTACTCAGTTTTTGTTTTAAATATTTATTTTTTTAGTTGTAGGTGGACAGAATATCTTTATGTGGTGCTGAGGATCGAACCCAGTGCCTCACGCATGCTAGGAGAGCACGCTACCACTGTGCCACAATCCCAGCCCCCATTTACTCAGTTTTTAAAATTAATTCCTGTACACTATGGTGAGATTGACCATGGTATATTCATACATGTACACAGGAAAGTTATGTCAGATTGATTGCACTGTCTTTACTTTTCCCTTCCCCTCCTTCCTTTATTCCCCTTTGTCTACTCCATCGAACTTCTATTCTTTTTTTCTTTTAATGCCCTAAATTAGATGGGGATACAGATCTACTCAGATAATTCAGGGCCTCATTGGAGTAAAGAAAAAATAATAATGCTTAACATGTTTGATTTCACCAGTAACATAGAGTTTTTGTATGACCTCTTTTTAGTCTGTTGTATCAGTGCACTTGCTATTTGTAAACTGGGGACAGAGAAACAGATCCATTTGAGGTAATAAGTAACTCTTTAATCTACTCTTAGTATTAGTAGTAAAAAGCTTAAGTTCTGCAGTCAAACCTGGATTCAAATCTCTTATTAGATATGTGATTTGTTAGGTAATTCCTCAGAGCATCAGGAGCATGGGAGTTAAGGTAGCTAGCCAACGCAGCATATGCTTGGGAGGGTGATAACAATACCACAATAATAACTGCAGCTAATGCTTACATAGTATGTGCCAGATGATATTCTGAGCATTTTATATGCATATTAACACATTTAATCCTCACAATCATGATTATTTTTATACATATAGCCATCTTAATAATGAGGAACTGAGGCACAGAATGGTCGGATAACTCATCCAGGTTTACATAGTCAGTAACGGGCAGAGCCAGCATGTAAACATGGGCAGTGTAGCCTCAGTTCCAGCTTTGAACTGTTAAGGATTACTGCTTTCTAAAATGGGACTGTCTATAAAGTGCCTTGGCATATACATCTTCAACAAATTAGCTATATATTAACTTTAAAGAATACATTGGGGGGCTGGGATTGTGGCTCAATGGTAGAGCACTTGCCTTGCATGTGGGAGACACTGGGAGATCCTCAGCACCACATATTATAAATAAAGTTCAATCTAAAAAAAATTTAAAAAAAAATACATTGGTACCATTTCCTCAGGAAACTCTGTCTGTATATATGGTACCAGATAATATGCACATTCAAATAATAACTTTTCTTAGTTTTTTTTTTATTGTTTTCAGTTACACGTTATTATTGGGATCTTTTTTCCTATAAGAGTTTTCAAGACTATTAATGTTAAGAATTAATTATGAGGAAATGAATCACCTTCTATAAAATTTTATTGTACCATACAGTGACTTAGACTCTGAAGCTGGAAGACTTTTGGACTCCTATACTGGTCCTGATTGTATACTTCTCCCTTGTGTGATCTTGGGTACAAGATTTTACTCCTTCAGTTCTCTCATTGTCAGTAGACTGAAGATGATCCCTAGATTCATAGGTTTTACATGCAACAAACCTTTGTCAAAGTTCCTGGTAATGTGTTGAGTTTGTTTCCAGGTATTCAACAAGTGTTAGTTTATTGCTCACTTTCCTATTCCATAGAAGAACTTAAAATTGAGAACTGAAAGGACTCTTAGTGGGAAAATGGAGATGTAAAGAATCATTTGCGGAGGATCATACAGCTCTTGAGATAAAAGGAGCTAACACTTAATGCAGGTCTTTCTAAAAATGCAGAAATTTCTCAGTTTTATTTCATTGTTCACACTCCTTTATTCAGTACTTACAGAAGTATTATATTTATGAAGGTTTTTTTCCTTTGTATTTTTTGGTTACTTTAGGGACAAAAACTGACATTCTCACTAAGAAAAATAGCTAGATTATTTTGGCATTTTGAATTTGATAAGTAATTGTTAAAAATTTATATGAATACTTTAGTTCTGGGGCCATTGAAATTGTGTGTATAAAATTTTGCAACTGCTAACATTCTCCCTGTTCTTATCCATTAATTGTTAATAATTAAGTAGAATGCTTAATATAGAAATGACTATATTAGAAGTAAAAAGATGGAGCTATTTTTAAAAACCCATTCAATCACATCACACAGTGAAAATTACTATTAACACTTTGAAACAAAAATGGGTTTGCCCTATACCTACAACTTTGTAAATGATTTGTGAGTTAGTGATGTATCAGGAAGATGGTTGCCATATTCATATTGTGGTAATTATGTAAGTGGAATTTCTACTTGGTAGGGTATTTATATTTTTAAGACTTTTGATACATGTTCATAATTGCCCTCCAGAATGGAAATACCTATTTTATGTTCTTGGGAAACATAAAATATTTTATGTTATGGGAAATCTATTTCAGTTTGAGAGAGCATGTCATGTACCTCATCCTTTACTGAAGAATAGTAATATATGCTTTAAGCTTCTATATTCTGTTATTCTTTTTACATGTTTTAATTTTCCTATTTTGCATTGTGATATCTGGAATAAATTTTAATATTTGAAAAGTGGGATTGTATGTGCAGCATATAGACTATTCATGCAATTTTAAGTGTGTGTTTTGTGGGTTTTCTTTCTTTATTTGCATGCTATGAATGATAAATTTGCATGGAACATTTTGAAAATGAAAAAAGCACTAGAATGAATTGAATGTGTTGAATTATTACTGTTTGTTGTCTACCTTGACAGTCCTACATTTTAAGACAAAATTAGACTTATTAGTGCCCCTCATCTACTTATTTGCCACTTTTCTTGAGTCTCTCATGATGAACAAGCTGTAAACTCCACTGCCACTGGAATCCGAGTCATACATGTTAGTAAGAAAATTGCAGGAATGTTTTGAGATTTAAATTAGTTGAATTCTTTTTTCTTATAGGTTTGATTCTTTATAGTTATCCCATGCATTAAATTTAGGACCAAAGAGAATAGTTATAGATTATATTTCTTTGGATCCAGTGAACTGTTTTACTTAAATTATGGTAATCTCATATTATCACTAGAAGCATAGAAATACAGAGTTGAATAAACCACAGAAATAGATTATACTTGCTTAATGAGATATCCGTTCCTCAACATTCTTGGTTCCTGTTCTAGAACAGCCATAATGAAAAATTAATCTGTGTTTAAGTTTACCAAAATAGGAATAATATTTTTGTCATTAGGGAACTTAAAATATTCCATGTTCTTTCCATAAGGAGTTAATGAGGTTTAGTTATAAGTTTTGGTTTCAAGATTGTGTGCTCTGGAACCACGTCTTGTAGTATAACACTAGCTTTCAGTATTTTCACTTGTAAAGTTACTCTTTTACTCTTTCATTCTAGTTGATAATTGGGGAAAATATTTTTTAATTTGAGATAGATTCTGTGAAAACTGCAAATCAAGTATTTACAAACTTCATTTGGTGATTATATAAAGGAAAACTGGGTTTATGTTCTAAATAGAGTCATTTTCTTAATTTAAAGTGATAAAATGACAAAACTCTTAGCCTTCAACCTTGTGGTTTTCCATCTGTTGTTAAACAGTTTAGGTACACGTAACATCAAGAAAACCCTTCCCCCTTTTTAACCAAAGGAAAATAGTGTATTAAGATGCTTTCAGTGCTAGGGTTGTAGCTCAGTGGTAGAGCACTCACCTAGCATGTGTGAGGCACATGTGTGAGGGTTCGATTCTCAGCACCACATATAAATAAATAAAGATCCATTGACAACTAAAAAAATAGTTTTAAAAAAGATGCTTTCAGTAAGCATTGACATTTTTTTATATTAGTATCTTAGAAAATATTGCATTTCACTAGTCAAATATTATGGGGAAATAGTGGATTTCCATTTTTTTTTTAGATCTTATCTTAATATGCAAGTTTTATTACTTCAATGCTTGACTAACTTTTGCCTTGATGATCTGTTGAGCTTTGTTCCTGAGCTGTACTAATCACTGTGCTTATTACTGTTTGAATGTTTGGTACAGGAAGCGAGCAGCTGCAAAGCATCTAATAGAACGCTACTACCACCAGTTAACTGAGGGCTGTGGAAATGAGGCCTGCACGAATGAGTTTTGTGCTTCCTGTCCAACTTTTCTCCGTATGGATAACAATGCAGCAGCTATTAAAGCCCTCGAGCTTTATAAGATTAATGCAAAACTCTGTGATCCTCATCCCTCCAAGAAAGGAGCAAGCTCAGCTTACCTTGAGAACTCGAAAGGTGCCCCTAACAACTCTGAGATAAAAATGAACAAGAAGGAAGGAAAAGGAGCTAGAATTGATTTTAAAGGTAAGATATTTTCTTTTTAATTGACACTTGTAATTGAATACCATATTAGAGAGTTAAATACGAGTTTATTGTTTTGTCATATTGTGTGAGCTTAAGACATCATTTTCCAGTAGGAAAAATGTATTAAGTTGTAGTTAATCTCTTAAACTAGGGTGCAGACTTGTTAAATTATAGTATAACTGGACTAATTATCTGATATGAGTTCTGGAACCCAAGGACTGTGTGGTAAAAGAAGCAGAAAAATGTTGGGCATGGTGGCACATTTCTATAATCCCAGTGGCTTGGGAGGCCAAGGCAGGATGATTGCAAGTTTGAGGGTAGCCTCAGCAATTTAGCAAGGCCCTAAGCAACTTAGCGAGATCTTGTCTTAAAATAAAGAATAAAACTAGCTGGATGTTGGCTTGGTGGTAAAGTACCTCTGAGTTTAATTCCCAATACAAAAAGAAAAAGAATAAAAAGAAGATGACGACAGAGAAATGAAGCAGTAGTTTTTTTTCTATTTTAGAAGGCAAGGCAAAATTTAGTAAAACTTGCCTCAAGAATATTTCTGCTTTTCCTTCTGATGTATTCTTCCCACTCTTCTCCATTTGGTACAGACCTGCTGGCTTAAGGATCATGACTTAGTGGCAGTTTTCACTGAAGTCTTTGTTTTTTAAATAGCCATATAATCCTAATATTGTTAAAACTTTCCCCCATGCAAATCTCCAAACATTCTTTCCCTCAGAAAAGGTAATTATTATTAATAAGAAAATCAAAATTTTGATTGACTGGCATGCCTTAGACCCATTAGATGCAACTGTATTTTAAAAGAAAAATCTTTTTGTTTAAGAAATATGTTAGAGAATGCTTCTAAAATCTTCAATAATGTGATTTGAGACAAGTTTAAATTAATTAGCGAAATGGAGTTGTGTTGTTTTCTACTGTTTCTATAATAAAACATTTTAAGACTATAAACAACTTACTCAAAATTTATAATTGTTTTATTAATTGGTTCACATACTATGGATAAATAGGTGAATGTTGTCAATATATATAATGGGGAAACTGCATTGATTCTGTTACACATTTCTCCAGCAAGTACACACCACAAAGTAGCATTCAGTGAAGTAGTGTGTGCCACCACAGTTGAATTCAGCCAGCTGTGGGGAAATATGGTACATAATGGATACACTTACTATGTTTTTGACCACATACTCTTTCTGAGAGATGCTTATTCTGTTTGCACCAGTTTGTACCCCTCGCCTTTTTTTATTATTTTTTGCGCAAGTCTACATAATATAGCAGTTTTAATCTTAGCATATTCTAGAATATACCATCACCCTCTCCTTTTTTGTTTTTGCAGTGTTCTGTGTTATGTTTACTATGGTATTTTTCTGTTAGGAGTTATAAATATTTTAATTATACTAATACTTTCATTTTGAGTATTATGTTTGTTAGGTCTTGTTACAGAGTTATATACGTATTAAATTTTCCACTGCAATGCTGTTTTGCATAAGATTTTTTTTAAGTGCAAAATTTTATGGATTCAGGAATAGTAATATGTATCAGAGTGTACAGACAGATAAATCTTAATGTCTCTTCATTTAATGTTTTGTCAGTAGAATACCTCTTTCTATTGATATCCCAACTTTATATTCATATCTTCATAGTTTTTTGACTTTTTTTTATATATGTATACATATGTGTGTGGGCATATATGTGTGTATGTATGTATAAATAGAACTCAGTCCAACATTTTAAACAAAACACTATGTGGAAAAGTATTGATACATTCTAGGTAGGTTCTGAAAACTTGGCATATCAGCAAGAGGGTGTGTGTATCTACAATATTGCTCTCCCACAGACAAGTCCTGTTACTGCATACAAAGCAAGCCTTTGTTAACTTTACAGTTTGATAAGAAGATAGTATATATTCCAATAGGATGTTTATTTATGTTAGGTATTATGTTGGTTACATTTTAGGAAATTGTGTAGGGGTTTGTATTGTCTTAAGGTAGTATAATATTTTCCAATTAGAATAAAGAGAAATGGGTTCCCAGTTAGTGGTTTCAGATTTTTCAGGAAGAGATTACTGATATTGAGTAAAAAATATTTAATAGAACAAACCTGAGAATTACTTCATAAATAATTAAAGAATCCATAAAAGAAACTGTAGGTGTAGACATTTGTAGCTAGGCCACAGATCAGTTTTGTGGTATGATAAAATTTGTTATTTTTGTAGTTTAACTTTTGGAAGCCATTCATTCTTTCAGTGATCACTTGCATTTCATAGTGTCTTTTGATATGGAACAAATACATTAAAGCAGAGTTAGAGATCATAGTATTTTTTTTAACACGTTGTACTGTCTGTGTATAAGGGTGTCATTTTAATATCAGTTTATGAGAAATGATGTATCGCTTACAGAATGTCACTCTGGAACAAAATAGAAATGCCTCAAATGAAACAGTTTGGTTTTAATACATAGAGAAATAGGAAAAGAGGTGTTTCCAGAAGATGCTGAAGATAACCTTTCAGAAAAATATTTTTTCTGCTGTGTAGTGAGGTTGTAGGCTATTGTCATGAAACAGCACATGAAATATTGGTTCCTATTTACAGTTTTAAGTAAATCTGAATCTATTCTTTTAAAAGAATTCTAACTCATAAAAAAGACTGAGTCCAAAATATTTGACTGTATTACTTTTTATGAGAACTTATTACAACGAAGTAAACGTGCATGTTTTGAAAATAAATATTCTCCTTTTTCTTCTAATTTTCTAGATGTGACTTATCTAACCGAAGAAATAGTATATGATATTCTTGAATTATGTAGAGAGAGAGAGGATTATTCCCCTTTAATTCGTGTCATTGGAAGAGTTTTCTCTAGTGCTGAGGCATTGGTACAGAGCTTTCGGAAAATCAAACAACACACCAAGGAAGAACTGAAATCTCTTCAAGGAAAGGATGAAGACAAGGATGAAGATGAAAAAGAAAAAGCTGCATGCTCCGCTGCTGCTATGGAAGAAGATTCAGAAGCATCTTCCTCAAGGATAGGTGATAGCTCACAGGGAGATAATAATTTACAAAAATTAGGCCCAGATGATGTGTCTGTGGATATTGATGCTATTAGAAGGGTCTATACCAGATTGCTCTCTAATGAAAAAATAGAAACTGCCTTTCTCAATGCACTTGTATATTTGTCACCTAACGTAGAATGTGACTTGACGTATCATAACGTATACTCCCGAGATCCTAATTATCTGAATTTGTTCATCATCGTAATGGAGAATAGAAATCTCCACAGTCCTGAATATCTGGAAATGGCATTGCCATTATTTTGCAAAGCAATGAGCAAGCTACCCCTTGCGGCCCAAGGGAAACTGATTAGACTGTGGTCTAAATACAGTGCAGATCAGATTCGGAGAATGATGGAAACGTTTCAGCAACTTATTACTTACAAAGTCATAAGCAATGAATTTAACAGTCGAAATCTAGTGAATGATGATGATGCCATTGTTGCTGCTTCAAAGTGCTTGAAAATGGTTTACTATGCAAATGTAGTGGGAGGGGAAGTGGACACAAATCATAATGAAGAAGATGATGAAGAACCCATCCCTGAGTCTAGTGAATTGACACTTCAGGAGCTTTTGGGAGAGGAAAGAAGAAACAAGAAAGGTCCTCGAGTGGACCCACTGGAAACTGAACTTGGTGTTAAAACTCTGGATTGTCGAAAACCACTTATCTCTTTTGAAGAGTTCATTAATGAACCACTGAATGATGTTCTGGAAATGGATAAAGATTATACTTTTTTCAAAGTAGAAACAGAGAACAAGTTCTCTTTTATGACATGTCCCTTTATATTGAATGCTGTCACAAAGAATTTGGGATTATATTATGACAATAGAATTCGCATGTACAGTGAACGAAGAATCACTGTTCTCTACAGCCTAGTTCAAGGACAGCAGTTGAATCCATATTTGAGACTGAAAGTCAGACGTGATCATATCATAGATGATGCTCTTGTCCGGGTAAGTTTGGTTGCTATTTAAAGTCACTAAATAGGAAACCTAATAATGGGCATATTGTAATATAGTTCAGTGAATTCATTTAGTGACTATTTGAAAACAAATGTCATATAGACACTGATATTTCTGATTTTAAATTTAAGTATTTTTGTTATTCTTGACCAAGTTTATAAGTGTGTCTACATAGTATTAGTTGTCTTATCTAACGAGTACTCTGTTTGAAAAAGAAAGGATATTCTAAATCTTGAAAACTAATCTGCAGAATTTCTTCATTTAGAATAGAAAAAAAATATTGGAGAAAGACTGAGACTTAGGAACAAGGGAAATGTGGAGATATCCAATATTATGAATGTGAGATCTTAACTGAGAGACGTAGTACATTAAATCTACACCATAAAGTTATAAGTGGTGTCCAAAAAATTCCATCATGTAAAATTTAGATTTGCATCATTGTATTGTTATGGTAAATGATAAAGTGACCCAGGCAGGTTGGTGCATGTTAGAGTTCTGTTGAGCCGTTCACAATGTCCTTGTATGACACTATGGTTGTGGTAGTTTTTCTCTCTTAAATATTTATAGGGACAACTTTGGGGCTTGAAATAATCTTGGAAAAGAGCAGCTATTCTAAGAATTTGGGGTTAATTGTATCTGCATCATCAACCAAATTCAGAGAGATTAAGCTGGGAAAATACTGGGAGCTCAGGTACCCATCTTCTAACTCTGTTTCTTTTCAGATGGCATTGCCTCTAGTTCCTACTTTTCCTCCACAGAAGAAGAATTTTAGTGTCACTACTTTAAGAATGTTGAGTTCACCAGAAGACAAATCAATTGCCAGTCACATTTTTACAAAATTACATTTGTTAGTGTGCTTTATTGTGTGCTTTTATTGTATTCATAACATTAGGTATCCTTGTCATTGCTAGTTTTTTCATTAACTTGAAGTAAAATTTAATGTCAGCTAAAATTATTCAACATTCTGTACTAACAGAATAAGAAACCATGGCACAGAAAACTAGGATATAGTGGGATTTATTTTAAATGTATTTTAATTTTGGAATAGGTATGTCTAAATCTGAGAGTTCATGAAACTGTCAACTAGTGGAAAAATTTGTTACGACATCTGAGAATTCAAACATTAACAGAGATTTTGTGCCTCTTTTCTGTTACTGGGTTTTAATAATGTCAAATATGTTTGTAGTGTTGAAGAGAGATTCTGCATTACTCTAGAAACTCAAAACAGCTTTTTGGTGGAGATGGAAAGGGGCTTTAACTCCCTGAAGGAATTACCATTGCTTGCTTTTTGCCTATTATTTATGTAGTTTTGAGCAACATTAATAATTAATACTAATCATCAAGCAGCTAGCAACTTGCCTTACATAGTTCAACAGGGCAGGTAGGTCATTTTATAAGAATGAAAGTAAAGTCTTATGAAAAGCACTTTGAGGTTTATATGCTTATTCATTTTTGGAGTAGAGATTCAAATGCTGAAACTACACACTGTGTTTGACAAATCCCTTCAGCTTACTTCAGCAAAAGCTATGCCTGACCTAAGAAAAAGCAATGAATTGACTTTCTTTTAAGATTCCATCAAGGGTTAAATGAAATTATCTACCTTTCCTACCTGCTTTCTGCACAAATCTCTACCTAACCTTATTTTCTTCCTTGTCCTCAGCCCCTTTGTCCCTTTTATTTTTATTTTATTTATTTATTTTTTGGTACTGGAGATTGAACTCAGGGGTACTCAACCACTGAGCCACATCCCCAGCCCAGTTTTGTGTTTTTATTTAGAGATAGGGTCTCACTGAATTGCTTAGTGCTTTGCCAATGCTGAGGCTAGCTTTGAACTCGCAATTCTCCTGTCTCAGCCTCCTAAAGTACTGGGATTACAGGCATGTGCCACTGCACCTGGCTCCTTTTTCTGTTTTAGAGTAATGCTAAGAACCAGTCGAAGTTTAGGTACTTGATACTCAATTTATTCTGTTTTTTAAGTTATGTTTAAGGATTTTGAGGAAATAGCCATTTAAATTTTTAAAGCCTCCACCTAAGCAGGTGTCAAAATAAAATTAACTATGAGCTTTGTAGTTGCACTAACAAATATCTGTATATTTTAGTGAGTTCTGCTTAATTATATCAAATGAGATAGGATGATTTGACCTATTATAAAACAGGACTCACTTAAGTGATATCTCTACTTGATTTTTACCTGTTCATAAAATCAGTTCACTTCACTTCACCAATCCTCTGTGTTGGGCTCACTGATAAGAAATAGACACAAGGAAGTAGTACCCACTGAGACTTAGGGCCTCTTGAATGCTCACACTAAGCAAATTGTACTCTTTACTTTCTTCCTCTCTTTTCTTTGTAGTTTCTTAGGATTTATTCTAATTGAAATGAAAAATTTCATGTTGGTTTATATTCTCTAATATATTAAAACTTGAATGAAATAATGAAGTAGTCAGCATCGTATAATAATTTAAAACACTGAAACTTTTAACTAATTCCTTAGTATTACATGTTAAGAAAATGACATCTAGAGACATTTTTACCTGTGGAAATGAATGGCAGAATTGGAAGTAGAACTCAAGATTCCAGGGCTCATGGACAAATGTGATTATGTGATTAGGCTTTTACCCAAACTTTTTAAGTTTTTGTTATGACAAGTGATGACAAGCTTTTCTTCATTTGCCTATAGAGAACATGAAAAAATTAAAAATATCTGGATAATCTAAAAATCACTTTCTAATCAGTAGTTTAAGGCTATTCACTACCAAACACTTGTCCATAGAAACTAATTGGCAGAAATAGTATAAGCCAGACTCCTTAGGGAGCCTAAGTGTTATTAAATATTAGAGAGGCTGAGTTTATGTGAGTACTACTCCTTAAATATTCATATCATTAAGGAATCATTTTTTCAATTAAGGATAAGGTTGGATTTGATGTAATAGCTTAGGATATTTAAAATATTTAAGTAAAGGGCTTTCCTTTTGATTATTACAAATCTGATAATAACAGTATTTTTATATTGAAATGTCATCCTATCTAGGTGTTTTGGGAATGCTTTTATATTGGGTCAGTTTTTTAAAAAATGATCCCTAGAATTTAGACATTATGGCTAATTAAAAGTTTATAAATTAAATCATTTTATATAACAATTGGTGAAATAAAAAGTCTTGGTAAGAAAAAATTATATAAGGAAGAGGTGTGTGTCATTGTACTCAGTCTATTTTTGTTTAAACCCTCCCCCACTGTCATGGTCTCTATTATAATAAATATAAAATATATCCTCTGTTTGGTTTCTACATAATTCTCTGATTAACTACACAAAGTACTCAAGGTTGTTATTTTTATGAAAAAGGAAAAATAAATGCAGACCCTTTGTAACAATGACCTTTGTCAAAATGATTATTGTGAAATTTTGCTTTCTTTATCTGTTACTACAATTGAAAGTTAATTTTATTTTTTTTTTTAAAGACAGGCTACCCATGTGTCTTTAAATGATAAAATATTTTACAAAATAATTCACATACATCTGAGAATGTTATAAAATAGATAACTGGAAATTTTCACCTGAGGAATTTAATTGCCAATTATTTTTTAAACCATTCTTTTAAAATACTTTTCTAAAAGAATATATTCATTGTAAAACAATGGGAAATATGGAAAGCCTAAAGAAGAAAATAAATCACACATTACAGAGAGGCGGCTGTGAGGTGTAATAAATCAGAGCTTGCCGCCAGGATTGGAATCTCTCTTTTATGACTTGTCTTAAGCAAGTTTTTAACCGTTTATTAAGTTAACCATCTGTAATTGGGGTTAAATAATATTACCTACCTCATGAGGATGTTGTGGAGATTAAATGGTTGCAGTGTGTAAAGTGCTTTTAAGTTGCATATGTTGTTGCAATTATTCCTGGGATAGTTAGAAAATGAAGGGCAGCTGGATTTTCACATAAACCTGGAAAAAGTTTTAGAACCAATAGAATAATAATAATAGCAACAAAACACTGGCATTGTATAGGGAATTCATCTAAGCATTCATATATATGAACTTACTAATAGGTCATTAAGCTTATTTTATAGGTGAAACTAAAGCAAAGAAAGGTGAGGTTACATGTTTTCAGGTACCATAACATTAAGTTCTTATGGTACCCAAGGTAGAGTCAAGATAGGTGGAATTTGACAGACGTGTATCTTATTAAGAATGAGGACAAATTTGTTTCATTTGACACATGACATTTCTTAGGTGGAGTAAAGACTCAAATATAGAACCTCTGAATCCTACAGAAACTCTCCTCCAAATTCTTTCAAAGGTTTCATATTGGTAAGGAGTCAGTGCTCATTTATGAGTATTAATGGGAAAAACTCTAGGATATGGTCTAAATATCGTTTTTTTTTCCACTTAGGAATTCATTATATTAGATATATAGCATGTTCATCTTTACGAAAGAAAAGCAAATAAAAATATATACTTAGATCTTTTAACACCTAGCCATTTGAGATCTGGGAGAATAAAACTAGAAACGGGTTACATAGCAATGTGGGACATACTAATTATAAATTTAGACCTCAGAATCGTATATAGTCTATAGATTGAGGATGGCTTTCAAGTGGAACTACCCTCGCCCCACACACACAAGGTTATTTTCAAGTCTATATTTGAGTAGATTTTTGGAACTAGTCTCTCTCAGGTTTCTTTGGAGACATAAAATTATAAATCTTTTGTTTAGAGGACAAAGTTTTAAAATAATAACAATCTGATGTGTTAACTTCTTTATAACATTGCTGTGTAGAACTCTCATGTATTCTTTTAAGCCTTCACTCTGTAGTATGTAAAGTGTTGCTTTATTTTTTTTTTTTTCTTTTCTTTGTGGATGAAGAAACTGAGACTTGAGTCACTTGCTAAATTTAAAGAATAGAAGACACAGCGGCTAACCCACATAAACACAATTATCTCATACTACACAAAGGTGCCAAAAACATACATTGGAGAAAAGATAGCCTCTTCAACAAAAGGTTAAAAGTTTTATCAAGTGACAGGGCTAGTATGGAGTATTCTGAGTCTTAATCGTTCCACAGCCAAATGCTATCTCAAAAATAAATCTCTGATTTTTTTTTTTTTAGTCTTACTACTTTTGAACATTCTTCAAAGCTAAAGACTAAATTCACAATTATAAAACCTCTCAGTTGAAGATGTTCAGGAGAAAATTTCAGCAAGTTTTTTCAAACTTGTTTTTAAAAAATTATATCCCTTAATAAGAAATATTTCACATAGCTTCCCAGTACACAGTGGGCATACATCTAATTGAAACAAAAATTTTCATGAAAAAATAGGTTCTGTTACTATGTGCAATGCATTCTTAATTTTTTTGCTTTGCTGGCTGCAAACCAATGGATTAGACTACCCATTAATGAGTTGCACTTGGCAATTTGAAAAACATGGAGCTAGAGCAGTCATGAATTTATGAGATTTATAAACAAACTAGAATGTCTAGATGAGTATTGTAACCTATGTAATTATTTTAGGACTACAATATACTTATTCCAGTGATGTTTGAATTGTTGAAAAACATTTTTTAAAATTCCCTTTGAAATAGTTAGAATAATTTGAACATCCTTAAATATTGTTTAGGCAAATTTTGATCTTGAAGAATTTAAAAAAAAAAATTTCTTTTGGTACTGCGGAGTGAACTTGGGGACACTCAACCAATTGAGCCACATCCCCAGCCCTATTTTGTGTTTTATTTAGGACAGAGTGTCACTGAGTTGCTTAGTGACTTGCTGAGGCTGGCTTTGAACTGTTGATCCTCCTGCCTCAGCTTTCTGAGCTGCTGAGATTATAGGTGTGCACCACTGCACCCAACTGAGGAAGACATTTTTTAAATTACCATTAAACGTTTGGAAGTAATTTAGCAAATAAGATGGATAATTACTCAGACATGTTCTATGTAAGTTTTAGGCATTTTATATGTCTAAAGAACAAATTATATATAAACATTTCACATTAGAACCTAGTGTTGATTTGATGATTAATCTCACAGTGACAGATTAATCAATTCAAATACATTCTGTAGATACAAAAAGTATTTGGCAAAAGATGTGTAGTTGAAGAAATGCTAGATACTAAGACTGGTTAACTACAAGTGTATGTTTTACCTGCACTCATTTTAATACATTTTAAAAGACTTATACTGAGTACCATTGAGGGAGACTATAAATTGTTTTCCTCTTTAGCCAATTTATTTTTCTTAGTTGAAATTATTTTACTTATGACTTAATGGGCAATGAGACTTAACTCTTGAGTTTCTGTTCTAATAAACATGAAAGAGTATTAGTAAATCATTTTGAAATACTCCTTCTGTGCTTCATTGTTTTTGCCAAAATGATTTAGAGTTGTCACATAGGCATTTATCTGCCTTAACTTCTGTGTCCTTTGAGGCCAATTTTTGTTCTATACAAGTAACAGAAAATCTAATTTTCTACTATGTATTATTTTTATAAAACATCTGTAAAATTAGAAAGTAATCCTTTTTATTATGCTGGAATTTTTTCTATCCTACTTTTCCATTTTCTATGAGACTTAAATCTCTGGCTTTTTTTTTTTTTTTTTAATCAGTTTGTTTCCTGTTTACATTTGAAAAGACAAAAAAGAAAAAAAGTTTCCTAGCCGTATTACTTGTTTTTATGTTGCTTCTACTTATTTTTATTTTGCTTGTATCCTGATAGCTGATAGTCATCTTGTTTTTACATTTATCTTTTCAATAACTAGCTAGAGATGATTGCTATGGAAAATCCTGCAGACTTGAAGAAACAGCTGTATGTGGAATTTGAAGGAGAACAAGGAGTTGATGAGGGCGGTGTTTCCAAAGAATTTTTTCAGCTGGTTGTGGAGGAAATATTCAATCCAGATATTGGTAAATATTTTGTTGATATATTAATGGCATCATATATTTTTGAATTGAGAATTTACCTTTATAAATATTCTCAGCTATGAAAAGCAGAAATGAAAAATGATTTTGGTATGGATGACCTATAATCTCAAATAACTAAATGTATAAATCTGTTTTAGGAACAGATAAGCCTCACTCATTCAAGTTCTTATTTAAGATTATGTAGCCAATGTTTTAATAAGGGTAATTATCTTTTTAGTAAATTGAATTGGAAACATCTAAGAATACTGTATTTGGAACAGTTTAAGAAGTTTCTTTGTGTAGTCTGAAATGGTCCCAAACTCATGGTGTTAATGAAACGAGTTGTTTGAAGAATGTCAAGAGCATATCTCAGAAGTGTATCATACTCAAAGTTCAAAACTAGTAATATCAAATTAATTAGGGTTATTTGCTCTAAGAATTTCTGGAGTGTTGTCTGGGATATGACTCAATGGTTGAGCATCTGCATAATATGAGCCAAGCCCTGGGAAAAACATTTTTTCTTAGGTCTTTGTATAGTAATAATTCCTCCAAAGCTCTCCAGAACTCTTTTCTTTTTCTTTTTTAATATTTATATTTTAGTTGTAGGTGGACAGAATATCTTTATTTTATTTTTATATGGTGCTAAGGATTGAACTCAGGGCCTCATGTGTGTTAGGCAAGCATGCTACCACTGCGCCATAACCCCAGCCCCAGAACTCTTTTCTTATCCCATATCTAATAGTATTTGCCAGTCAAAAGAGTTATTGTTTGAATGCCATTTGGGAAATACTTATTACAAATGTTGGTCTGGAAAGTAAAAGATGAATCTTTGTATCTCTCTTTGTTTTGAAAAGAGGCAAAGCAGAACAGGGGCAGGATAGCCTCTTGCATAGTCTACTTAACTGAATAATTCTGACCTGGTTCAATTTCTACAATATAACCACTTAGTTATTGGGCTTGCTTGCATTGAAAATTGGATAAAATTATAGGAAAAGGTTTCAACTAAGGATACCATCAGAATTATGAGGAACATGGCATAGAATAATGCACATTTCTTAAGCTTTTTGTTAAACCATTAGAGCCTATGGATTCTTAGTACTGTAGAAAAGTTGAATGCATGATGGATTAATGTTATTGTTCTTAGTCATACATTTCTGTGTACAAATAGAAGCAAACATTTTGGGTTCATGACAAATACAGTTAGGGTAAGATTTGTAGATTAGCCGATACTTGGTATTAATCAGAAGTCTAGGCTCTTTGTATAAAATTTGTTCACAGTAAACCACAGACACACAAAAGTATGTCCTTTTTGAGATAGAAAATTAATTTATGAACTTCATAAGGCATTAGTTTGTAAGCTTCATAAATTTGGCAGACCTTCACTGTATCTTCTAATGTATCTGGAGATGTTAAACACTTTGTGTAAAGTATATTTGGATTATGTGCAAAAGTACTTTTAAGAGAAAAAATACATTATATCTTCCCGTTGATAATAAGGTAATTGAAATGATAGCAGTAGGAATCTTAAAGAATATTTTACAAGAGGCGTCCTTTATGGGGCTTTTCTTCCAGTCATAGTCTTTTGATTTGAAAATTACTGTCTTTCATATGTGGAGATGAAAGTAATGGCTGTGCAGTCTATACTTTGGTTAATTTCTAGTTTCTTGTTCTTAAGACTAAGGATATACATTTGTGACATTTTATCAAATTTATTTGCCACCTCAGATTTTTAACACTTTCATAGATATTATAACTTGGTCTATAAGAACAATTTTTAGATCTACATTGTGAAACAAGCATAAATTGGATAATTTTCAAAGCATTATTCCATGAACATTAAATTGAATTAGAAAAATACCCTGTGTTTAATATATGCTTTTAGTAGTCAGACATTTTAAAGCCTTTTTTATTTTTAACTTACAATGAAAATGAAGGACTTTTTAAAAGCTTTAAAAATGATTATTATTGATTTTAAAATACATTTTTATGCTATATTATTTTACTTCTAAATTCTGTTCTATTGGAAATTAGATTTTTTCAGACTTAATTTTAAAAATATTTAAGTGTATCTAATTATATAATTTGGGGTCATATGACTTTGCCTTTTCACTTATTTTTCAGCCAGTGATTGAATAATGCGATGTAAATTCACCTTTGAATGTTTTAGTAGATTAGAAAACTTGGATTTAATGAAATATTCTTTCTAAGCGTTGTAGAAGTGCTACCATTACATATTACCTTGTTTCTTTACTTCTTAAAATTAACATGCCAGCATTTGCCACATTTATAAGTTGTATTTGGGCATTATTTTCTCATGTGCAAATGTAAATTTTATATATGTAATGATTTCAGTTTTACATTTGTTCTGTTGTTCTTCACTATTCTTTCATAAAATAAAAAGTAATGTATTTTTAAAAATTATTTCTTGTAGGTATGTTCACATATGATGAATCTACAAAATTATTTTGGTTTAATCCATCCTCTTTTGAAACTGAGGGTCAGTTTACTCTGATTGGCATAGTACTGGGTCTGGCTATTTACAATAACTGTATACTGGATGTGCATTTTCCCATGGTTGTCTACAGGAAGCTAATGGGGAAAAAAGGAACTTTTCGTGACTTGGGAGATTCTCACCCAGTAAGTTCTTCTGTCATTTCTTATTAAATGTCTTAGATTTTATTTAAATGTAAAAGTAGTTTAAGTTACATAAAATATTACTAAATGTTTTTAATATTTTTAGCTAGTAATATCAAGTTATTTTAATCTGACTTAAGTAGCAAGAACACTTAAAAAGTCAAAGAGGGAAATTTCTGTATGTTGCTTACTGCAGGCAGTTTTTTTTTTTCCTTAGACTAATTCCATAAAGAAGTGTCTTTAAACATTTTGTTTGTTTTTTAGTGTGATCATATAAGTCTGCCAGGTGAAATCACAGTTGCACTGGCTTAGGGACTTTGTGTATTCAAGTTTATGTCTCTGTTTTTCTCCTTCCACTCTGTCCTCCATACTTGACACTGCAGATGTTCTCATAGAGCACAGTGTGAAATCTGTTGCTGAATTGGTAATGTGAGGTTTCTTACCAAAGAATGGGACATCATGGGGCTGGGGATGTGACTCAGTGGTTAAGCACCCTTGAGTTCAATCCCCAGTATCCCCCACCCCCCTAAAAAAAGAATGGGACATCATCAATGACTGGCAGTCTTTCTTGGTTATGAACTATTTAGGAGACAGGAAGGATGGCTACTATTTATGCTTCAGTTCTCTCTGGCACAGTTTTTATATTTTTTAATTTTTATATATAGAGTTATACAAACAATTGGTTGTATTTTGAAGTTCATTTTTCTATTTCTGGTCACTAGGTTCTATATCAGAGTTTAAAAGACTTACTAGAATATGAAGGGAATGTGGAAGATGATATGATGATCACTTTCCAGATATCACAGACAGATCTTTTTGGTAACCCAATGATGTATGATCTAAAGGAAAATGGTGATAAAATTCCAATTACAAATGAAAACAGGAAGGTAATGACTGTTTTTATATTGTCATTGTTTTTGTCTCTTTGGTAGCAATTTCAAAGCCTTATATGCTTGTAATTTTTAAAGAAGTATAATAGAGTTGGAACCAAGAACAAAGGAATTAAGTAACCCAATTCATGCAAATAGTAGAGCGACAGTTTTCTAAATCTTAGACATAAGCTGATGTGAGAGCACACAGTTGAGTATGAATCTTTTACAAGAAGACATTGAGTAGGAGAGAATGAGTACCTAAATGTGTCTATAGCATAAAGCAAGAAACAGGGTTTTCCTACCTGAAACTTCAGAAGAAAAAAGGACCTTGTGATTAAAGTTCCTACCATAAAACAAATGATAATTGCATTTAATGTGTATGTATATTTCTCATTTAGGATGTAATTGTACTTTTAAAAAGTATTCTTTGCATCAGATTTGGATTTCTATTGACCAAAAAGTATTTGTCTGGAAACAGGGAATAACCTAGAATATAGCAGGAAAATTGTATACATTTGTAGATGTATAAGAAACGTGCTAATATTAATAAAATTTTTGATAAAATATTACACTTACTAAGTTAAGATATAAAGTACATATTCCTTTTATGATTTGGTGTAGTAGTTTAGGCATCAAGCAAAACATCAGATTTTTGCTGAACTAGATGTGTAGGCAGCTTATCAATATTCTGTGGTAGACAGCATGAGACTTTATGGTTTGCTGAAATTCAGTACATTGTACTCTATTAAAACTATTGACTTCTATAAATGTTCACATGGTTTGAATGTGCCCGTGTTTGCATACATAACTCAAAGGAACCTAAAATATTATGTGAAGCTTTTTTTTTTGTACTGAGAATTGAACTCAGGGATACTTGACCACTGAGCGACATCCCCAGCCCTATTTTGTGTTATATTTAGAGACAGTCTCACTGAGTTGCTTAGTGCCTCGCTATTCTCCAGTCTCAGCTTCCCAAAGTGCTGGGATTACAGGTGTGAGCTACCGTGCCAGCTAAAGCTATTTTTTTAATTTTAATTTTAATTTTTTTATTTTGGTACCGGGGATTGAACTTGGAGACACTTACCCACTGAGCCACAAACCCAGCCCTATATTGTATTTTATTTAGAGATAGGGTCTCACTGAGTTCCTTAGCACCTTGCCATTGCTGAGGCTGGCTTTGAACTCTTGATCATCCTGCCTCAGCCTCCAAGCCACTGGGTTTACACTTGTGCGCCACTGTGCCCAGGTGAGGCCTCTGCTTTTACATTCAGTCTTGTTTTAATATACTATGAAAATTGAAATTTACATATATAACCATTTTATGCACATGAACTTTTTACAGCTTAATATTGGTTACTGTAGAGAACTGTGAAATTGTAAGGTATTTTCCTTTGTATGTATAAAATTTTAATTTAAAAAAGTGTTCTTAAATGATTGCTTTGTAGCCCAATAGTTTGTTGTGTTTTATTTTTTTATAATACAAGAAGTTCTTGTGGTTAATATTTTCTGCAGGAATTTGTCAATCTTTATTCTGACTACATTCTCAACAAGTCAGTAGAAAAACAGTTCAAGGCTTTTCGCAGAGGTTTTCATATGGTGACCAATGAATCTCCCTTAAAGTACTTATTCAGACCAGAAGAAATTGAATTGCTCATATGTGGAAGCCGGGTAAGAAAGCAAATATCTGCCCCCACAAAAAATTTTTTTTAAAAAATCAAGTGTTGATTTAATGTTTTGAATGGTGTAATGTAGAAGATGTTAAGGCATGTTTTCTTGATTTTGCAGAATCTAGATTTCCAAGCACTAGAAGAAACTACAGAATATGATGGTGGCTATACCAGGGACTCTGTTCTGATAAGGTGAGGTACTCAATTCTTAAGAGGAAGATTTCATAGACCAAAGGAGTATGTATATTTTATGCTTCAGACCTTTGTCTCTAAATATTACTTCCCAAATAAGCAAACTTGCAATTTCCCAGCTATAAAATTAGCTTGTAATGTAATCATCAATGTTTATAGTATGATTTATCTCCCAAATGAAATACTTTTGTGTCATGTTTCCTCCTGTATTTGGGTTATAACTTATCTAATACTCCTGGTGATATGAAATGGTATAGTTTTATTGAAATTCTTAAGATAGTATGGCAAGGTACATACATATTAATATGTATTTCTACTAGTATGTAGGTAAACATTTCCAGTTAATTTCAAAGTAGAGGTTCCCAGTTCTGTCTGCTTCTGGCAAATGCCTTTGCTACTATACTCTGTAGTATCCCATTCAATCCTGAAAGACATAGACTTCCTTATTCCCATCTGAGACTGATAAAAGAAACAGAGATGCCCTTTTGGCACCCACTGGTGGAGCTGAGATGAGAAGGTATACAAACAGGTACTTTCCTGGAAAGTTCTTGCTCCGTATTGCAAATATGTAACCACCAAAATAAATATGAACTTTTGTCTACCAATGAATTATATTTTGTTGTTTTATATTACATTATTATTAATTGTTATTCTCATTTTGTTCATTTTGGTTTGTAGGAGATTACTGGTATCTCCTCTTTCTGGTGCACTGTTGGTGAATGTAGTTACTGCTAGCAATCATTATACTGGTACTTGGAGTTCAATGGTGACTTGTATCACATAGTGATAGGAAAACCCCACTTGTCAATCCCAAGGTGTATCACAGCAGCATCTCTGTAGTACAAATAATACCATCACAGCAGCATCTCTCTGGTACAGATAATACTAACAGAGTTGTTATGAAAAAGTAGCATCTTAGTGCTTCCTTGAGAAAATTAGAAAATATCTGCACTGTTTTTTAATGGAGAAACTGCTTCATAGGTTTTGAGTTATACTTCCATGTAGAGGTACTTAAAATTGGGCTATTTCTTTAAGTAATTTTTATCATGGATCATGATTTGCCTGTGTTTACTAATTCATCAACATTGCAATATGGTGATATTCTAATTTCTTTATTCCTTCTTTATTACCTGTAACATTTTTTAACTATTACCTATAATACTCATCTACTTTCTGGTTTCCCAGAATTATAGATCTGCATGTATGATCCACGTACATACATATATTTATTAGTGTAAATGCTTGAGTCTTATTAGTTACTAATTTTCAAAATAACATGATTCCCTTTTTCCTAATTGTTGCCAGTATTGTGTCGATGATACTTGATGGTATTGATGTTATGTGAAGTTAGATTTGGGTACAGTGAAATATGTAGAACCTAACTGGGCAGTTCAGAGTTTTAGAAAATTATATCCATACAAGAGATCTCAGTTGAGATATAGACTGTGTCCGTTACCCCCACAGTTCACATGTGTTCTCTTCGAGTCAGTCCTCATTCACCACAGGTTAACCACTGTTTTTGTTTGTTGTCTTGAGTTTTGTCTGTTCTTGAGTTTCATATAAATGAAATCACACATACTTTTTTTGCCTTTGTACTTAGATAAGCAGAATATTTTTGAGATCCATCCATGTTATTGCATTAATTGATAGTTCATTGTTTTTATGGCAGAATAGTGTTGCATTAGATGACGCAAAATTTGTTCATCAGTTGTCCTGTTGGAGGAAAACTGGATTGTCTCCAGGTTTGGGGCAATTATGAATAAAACTGTACAGTCATACTTTAGAAGTGTTTTCTTTTTTCTTGGCCATACATGTAGGAGGAGGAGTGTTGGGTTCATGTGATAGATGCATATTTAAGTTTATGAAAGACTGCAGGAGTGATTGTCCAAGGTGGCCACACCATTTTGCACCCCCTCCAGCAATATCAAAGTTCATCATTCCATGTCTTCTTTAGTGTTTATTGGAGGTAGTCTTTTAGTCATTCTGGTGAGTGTGAAGTGGTACTTCATTGTAGCATTAATTTGCATTTCTCTGATAACTAATGATGTTGAGTACTTAATAAGTCATTTTGGCTAGCCATGCTTTTGTAAATTTTCTCCTCCCTTTTTAATTAGTTTTTCTTTTTGTTGTTTATAGACATTTTCTTTTAAAATAAGTTCTAGCTAAAAGATTCATTTCTAGTATGTATTTCATGAATATGTTCTTCTAGGCTGTAGCTCTCCTGTCCCCATTGAATTACCTTGGCACTTGAAAAAATGTGTGTGTGAGTCTTCTGGACTCTGTTCTGCTCTACTGATTTGTTCTTTTTTTAAAAAAAATTAAGAGTTTTTTAGTTGTAGTTGGACATAATACCTCTACTTTATTTACTTTTTTTTTTTTAATGTGGTGCTGAGAATTGAACCCAGTGCCTCTCACATGCCAGGCAAGCACTCTACTACCAACCCACATCCCCAGCCCCAGTTTAGTTCTTTTGCCAAAATCAGACAGTGTTCATTCTTGCAGCTTTGCAGAGCAGGTAAAGCTTTACAGGGACCTTTTTTTTTCATAATACTAGATTGCTTTGGCTATTTTATTTCCATATAAATATGAGTCAGTTTGTTAATTGCTACAAAGAAAAGAAAAAAGCCTGCTGAGATTTTGATTTGGTTTGTGTTCATTGGTGTAGTTCAGTTTGGAAAGAATTGTCATTTTACGGTATATCTCTATTCAGATTTTTATTAGTTTCTATTAGAATTGTAGCTTAAAGTTGAGTATATAAAGTTTTTGATAACTGTTGTAAGTGGTCTTTACTAATTTCATTTTTCCTTTTCTTTGCTAGTATATGAAAAAAATTGGATTTTTATATATTGAATTTGTATCCTATGATCCTTGTAATTACTGATTACTCCTAGTATTTTTTAAATAGATATTTTAGGGTTCCCATTGTAAATAGGCTAATCACAGATCAGGACACATTTACTTCTTTCTTTCTGAACTTTATGCCTTTTATTACTATTTCTCTATGAAACTGACTGACTTGAATATTTGGTAAACCGTATTCTTAACTTTGTTCCTCATCTTATTGAGCAGAGAGAGTATAGGCATATCTCAGAAACATTGTTGGTAAGTAATGACGATTATCTGAGCTTTCAAGTCTTAATCTTTTTGCTAGTGAAGGATTTTGTCTCAATGTTAAAATCTCCTGTGACTGATCAGTGTGGTGGTTACTAAAGGCTAGGGTGGCTGTGGCAATTTCTTAAAATAACACCATAGGGAAACTTACCACATCAATTGATTCTTTCACAGAAGATATCTCTGAAGCATATGGTGCTGTTTGATAACATTTTACTCGTAGTAGAGTTAGCCTTCTCAAACCTTGCCTTTAACTTATCAACTAAGTTTGTATAATATTCTAAATCTTCTGTTGTCATTCCAACAGTGTTCATAGCATCTTAACCAGGAGTGGATATCATCTCAAGAAAATGCTTTCTTTGCTCATCTGTAAGAAGCAGTGTCACATTCATTATAATTTTATCATGAGATTATAAGAGTTCAGTCACATCTTCAGGTTTCACTTCTAATTCTAGTTCTCTTTTGTCCCCTATGTTTACTACTTTTTTGCCTCCACTGAAGTTTTGAATCCCTCAGAACCCACCTCTGTTAGCTTTAACTATTCTTCCTCAGCTTTCTCATTCTTTCTCCCTTTACAGAATTAAAGCTTAAGACCTTACTTTGGATTAGGCTTTTGTTTAAGAAAATGTGTCTGGTTTATTCTGTCCACACCACTAAGAACTTCTCTATATCAGCAACAAGGCTGTGTTTCACTTTTTTGTCATTTCTGTTCACTGGAGTAGCAATTGTAATTTCCTTCAAGTACTTTTCCTTTGCATTCACAACTTGGGTAACTCGTGTAAGAGGCTTAGTGTTCAGCTTATCTCAGTTTTCAATATGCCTTTCTTTGGAAACTTAATCATTTCTAGTTTTTAATGTGGAGGTGTGAGACTGCTCATCTGAACACTAGAGGCTGTTGTAGGGCTATTAGTTGGCCTAATTTCAATATTGCATCTCAAGTAATAGGGAGGCCCAAGGGGAGAGGGGGAGAGGTGGGAGAATGACTGGTTGGTAGAGCAGTCAGAACATACACGTTTATCAGTAAATTCACTGTCTTATACGGGCATGGTTTGTGGTTCCCCCAAACAATTACATGAAAGATCACAAATTACCAATAACAGATAAAATAGTGAGGGGATACCAGTAAGGGGGAAACTCAAAATAGTTGAGAATTACTGAAATGTGATACAGAGATACAAAGGGGACACATGCTGTTGCAGAAGTAGCATTGGTAGGGTTGTTTGACTCAGGGTTGCCACAGATCTTCAATTTGTGTGTGTGTGTTTGTTTTTTTAATATATTTTTAGTTGTCAATGGATCTTTATTTATATGTAGTGCTGAGAATTGAACCTAGTGCCTCACACATGCTAGGCAAGTGCTCTACCACTGAGCTACAACCCCAGCCCCTTCAATTTGTTTTTAAAAAAGAAAAAAGCAATAGTAAAACACATAGTAAAGTAAAGCACAATAAAATTGGTTATATCTGTAGTGTTATACCATTAAAGTTTTCATTTCTCTGGGATAAATACCAACTGTGCACTTGCTTTTTTACTGTTGAGTTTTGAGAGTTCTTTATTTTTATGAATATACTACTTCTCTCCTTCCTCTGCTAAATTGATTTTTCTTATAAGTCATAAATCAATTGGGTATATATGTATTGGTCTGTTTCTGGGATTTGTATGTCTTTATTGGGGTTTTGCTCCATGTGTATTTGAGGCTCTGACATTTGGTAGTTAACCATTTGGAATCACTATGTCATTTTGGTAGATTGGTTCTTTATCATTATTTCAGTTTTTTATTTCTTATAATGTTCTTTGCTTTAAATCTGATATAAATAAAACCATTCCTTTTTTAAAACGAGTGTTTGTTTGATCTTTTCCCATCATTTTCTTTCACTCTATGTTGCTGCACTTGAAATCAGTTTCTTGTAAATAGCATATAGTGGGGTCATATTTTAAAAAACCTATTCTGTCAATCTCTGCCTTTTAATTGGTGTACTTAGCCATTTATATTTAAGGCAATTACTGATATGTTAGGGCCTCATTTTGTTGCTTCATTATTTGTTTTCAGTTTTTTTCTTCATTTGTTGTTGTCATCTGGTTACTTGAACTTTTACTTGGTTACTTGAACTTTTTTATTTTTTTTAGGATTTTGTCTTGATATATTTATAATTTTTTAAAAATGTGTGTGTGTGTGTTTTGCTTTTGCCCTGTGTTATTTTCTTCATGATTACTGTGCATAGTACTTTATACATATGTGACTTACTATTGTTCACTGATATCAACATCACTTTGGGTAAAATTGAAACCTTGCTTTCATTTTGGTCTCTTTCTTCACTGTAATATTTTTGTTTTGAGTATTAGTGCCATCATAATTTTATATTAGTTACCCAAACTCCTGTATAGAACTTGCAGGAGTAGTAATCTGTTTCATTATTTTTTTCAAGATTCCACTTTTTATCATTTCCCTTAGCTAATCTTAAAAGGCAGTTTGCTGATGACAAATTCTTTTAATTTCATTTATCTGAAAGTGACTTTATTTTTCCCGAGGAGTAGTTTCTTTTATGCTATAGGTCTGTGTCTTTGCCAAACATGGAATTTTTTTAGCCATTATTTCCTCAAATACTCTTTCAGCCCCACTCTCTTTTCTTTTCTTTTCGGGGCTTCTAATGATACAAATGTTGAGTCATTTGTTATTGTTCCACATGTACCTGAAGTTTGGTTCATTTTTCAGTTTATTTTCTCTATTGTTCAGAGTTCTATTCTTCTGTAATCTTCACTCTACTGTTGAATCCATCCAGTGATTATTTTTCTCTTAGTGTATTTTTCAGGTCTATAATTTCCATTTAGCTCTTTTTATTGTAATTGGTAATTTCTTTGCTGGCATTGTCTATTGTTTCATTTTTGAAACAGAACTTGTAATTGCTTGTCGAATCATTTTTATGATGATTGCATTAAAAGCCTTGTCAGGTAATTTCAATCTCTTACTCATCTCTGTTGGCGTCACTTGATTTTCTTTCTTTGTGATTTTTCTGGTTTGTGAAGGTATGAAAGGTGATTTTTGTAGTGCATCGTGATCACTTTGGCTCTATATTAAGAGACTCTCGATTTTTTACTTTAGCAGGTAGTCATCCTGTTTAGGTTTAACATGTAGATCCTGGTGCCCTTGGAACCAGTTGTGGTTCCAATGACAATTTTAGTCTTCACAGGTTTCGTGGTGCTGTTCTGGTTTAATTTATTTATTACATTCCACTGGGAGCTTCTACTGATACATGCTGGTGCTACTTGAGGGACTTCTCTGGGCTGAGCTACCAGAAAGCATTACATAATGTTTCTGAATGAGGGAAGAGCACCCCACCAGCTCTCTGTGGGCCAGAGAATGCTTCATGAACCCTGGTCTGGCAGTGCTCCTGACCATGTAGTACTTTGAGGCAGGGAGGGACTCTGGAGGCTCACAACATGAATGAGCACCTCTAGGGCCAGAATCAATCATAGAACAGAATTCCTTCTGCTAGTGCCAGCAAACTATTTCTAAGTAAAGAAGGAGAGGAGTGCAAGGCGTGGGTTTATTGCCCCACTCCTTTCCCTAATTCTTAAGAATTTTCTTATTTCTATTTTGTTTGGGGGGTATTATTTTTATTTTTCTTTCTTTCTTTTTAAGTTTAATTTTAGTTTCTTTGTATTTGACATGATTTTCCCCTCATTTTTTTTCTAATTACTCCTTAGTTCAATCCTATCTTCAGAGATCTTTTCTTCAGTCATGCTTTTCTAAAGTTTTTCAATTTTGATTATCCATTATTTTTGAAATTTGTTTTAGCTTAATTTGAAATTTTTATTTTTAATTTGTTGTATTGAAATATCTTTTGGCATACTTTCATTCCCTAGGGACATTGTTTCACCAACATACTGTTTAATATTAACTTGGGGCAATTTTTTACTGTGATCCTTTTTTTTCTGTTGTTCATTTTCTTTTTAAGTGAAATGACTTTCCCATACTTTCGAGAGAGATGGTCAATATAGCTTCTCCCAACACTTCACCTCAGAAGGGCTCTGTTTGTGTAAACTGATAAAAAGTAATGGTCTTGTGCTTTTTCAAATGATCATCTTTACTACCTCACCCTGTATATATTTCAACTTTCCTTATCTTTCTTATCCTTGATGTGATACATTTGGATGTTGTTTACAGCAATTTCTCCTCAGTACCAGGTTTGTTTTTGAAAGTTTTGGTTATTCAAGAGTGTTAAGAGGGGGATGGGGTTGTGGCTCAGTGGTAGAGCACTTGCCTAGTATGTGTGAGGCACTGGGTTTGAATCTTAGCACCACATATAAATAAGTAAAATTAAAGGTTCATTGACAACTTTAAAAAAAATGAATTTTAAGGGCCCTGATCCATCTGTAATCACCTAAAACTGAATTTTGTAGAATTCCTTTAAGCTTTTAACTACTGTTCTCAGATTGGCTTGTGCTTTTCAGTGGGTGGCAGTTTTGAGAGTCTCTTCGTTTCAGTGCTGTAAGAAACCCAAATAGTTACCTCTCTTCTACTTCACCTGTAGATGTTGACACCAACCAGGTTTTCCAGCTGTAGTTATTTGTTCATGCCTACTTACACAGGAATTTTTGGAGGATACTTTATTGCCTAATTTTGTTGTGGGTCTTTGGTTTTTCCATTCAATTTGCACTTTTTATGGAGAGGAATTTTGAAAAAAATCAAAACCAAAATAACAATGTCATTGCTACCATCATCTTCCTACAGTCACTTATCTTTCACTTGAATTTACTATCTTATCAGTATTGCCTTAATCCATTACTTCAGTAGAGATTCAAAATGATGATATGGAATTTATTTTTTCATGTCTTTTTGCTATACATATACCATTATGCCATCTTTTTTCCTTATCAGTGAGTGCTATTTGTTTATCTTGAAAAATAGTTCTGGAGAAAAGGAAGCACGATAAAATGTATTTAAGATTTTTTGGGAAAGAAATTAATAATTTCAGTAGTGGCTTTTGGTTGGTTTTGCCTTCCTTCCTTTGCCTATTACTGTGAACTCATGGATTTTTAAAATTAAATATTTAATGTGTTGAATATCACTACTATTAATGATATTCAAATCTTGGCCTGTGTGTACTTTCAACATGACACTATCAGAATTTCGAAACTTTGGCTTATCTTAAACATTTCATCCCTAGGCGAGGAATAAAATATTTTTATAAGAAATTATTGGCAAATGGCATATCAAAGTCAAATCTGGGATACAACGTGTGGCCTTTGCCATTGAATATTATTACTTGGATGTCTTGTCAGAGGAAAAAGCTAGAAGAAATTTTTCTCAGTGTATCTCAGAACAACCTCACACTGTGTGGATGCAGCCTAGGTTTTTAATGTTTAGGAACATTGTGGTTATTTCCAATCTTTTGCTTTTAGTGGTTATGTCACAGTGAATCTTTTTAATGCATGTATCATTCTATATATATGGCATCTTTTAAATAAATTACTAGAATTATTGCATCAAACAGTAGATGAATGTGTGATTTTGCTAGATACTGCCACATTATCTGTCACAGAAATATGACATTTTATGTTTATAGCAGCAGTATATAAGAGTATCTTTTTGTCTTCCAACTTCCTAAACAGAACGTGGTGTTAAACTTCGGTGTTATTTCACTGTGATTATAATACCTCTTTAAGAGTGAGAATGGCCATCTTTTGTACGTAAGAGCTAGTTGAATTTTTTATATATGCTTTTGCTCATTTTGCTGTTTGGTTATTGATCATTTTCTTTATATGTTAGGGAGATTAGCCCTTTACATCTTATAGATTTATAAATATTTTACTTAGTTTGTCATTTGTCTTTCAACTTTGCTTTCAAAGTTGTTTTTTATTTGTTTTTATGATTTTTAAAATTTTTTCTTTTTCTACTGTGGTCCCTAGTAGCAATTTTGATGACACTTTTTGTCCTTTGGTCACCTCATATATTAGCCTTTTATTTCCTGGATTGTTTTGCATACTTATTTCTGTTGTTTATGATTTACTTTTTCTGGTGTTCTTTTGCTTCTCATGTGTGGGATTTTTTCTATCATAACTTTATTTGGACTTTGAAATTGTTTTTCTCATTTAATTTTCTACATGCTTTTTTATTTTTTCCCTACATCTTGCCATTACTAGATTACCAGAGGGAGGAGGGAGGAGTTTGTGTGACTTTAGTGGTCTCTCGGTTGAGAGGACCCCTCCTTGTTACAGTAAGTGCAGTTTTCTTTAATATAATTCTTGTGTTTATATGGTCCAGTGCCTTCTGATTCATTTCCATCTTGTTTAGTAAAGCCCATTTTTACCAGTCATTTCCATCCCTTTGTGTCCAGAAGCTACTTTCAAGGGACACCTTTGCCCCCCCTTCCCTTCAGGGACAGTGCCATTATCTAATCCTAGGTATTTTCTTCTAGTCTTTTCTGGTTTTTCCTTTTCCTTTTCTTCTTGCAGTACTGGGAATTGAAGCTAGGGGGACTCTGCCACTGAGCTACACCTCCACTCTCTTAAATTTAGAGATAAGGTGTTGCAAAGTTGCCCAGGCTGGCCTCAGACTTCTGATCCTCCTGCCTCAGCCTCCTGAGTGGCTGAGATTACAGTTGTGTGTGGCCAGCTCCATGGCCTTAACCACCTTGTCACCAGTACTCTAACATGCCCTAGTAGTTTTCTCTTAGGGTAGGGTTAAAAAGCTCATGAGTGTTAGTCTATATACCCTGCTTTTCCACATAACACTTGGCTGAACTTTGCTAGTGTTAGGTTCATGTGCTAATTGCTGCTCATGTCATTACCCCCACTTAATTGACATTTGGATTTTATTGCTCTATCTCCTTTTTTTACTCTAGGCTTAGGTTTTGATTGTTTATTCTATTTTCTGTCCTTTTTGATCTTTGTAGATTTTCAGAGATGTGAGTAGGATATGATCCAGGTAGCTACCACTTTATGTAGAAACCTGGAAGCTTCATCCCTTCTTCAGTTTTCTAAATAGAGACATTCTTATTTAATTGGAGGTTTTAACATTGCACATAACATTAGAAGTGAGGAATTTTGTTCAATAATTGTTTCCATTATGCTGAGTTAATAGTAATCTGTTTTTTAACTTCTTAATTAAAAACATACAACCAAAGAAATAACTTCTTAATTGTATAGCTAGACCTGGTCACTGTGACCACTGCCTGTCTGACACTTCAGTATCTGTCTTCAGCACTGGCAGCTGATACTCTGCTTCCTCAGGAGTAGCTGGGTACAGTATAGGAAGCTTTATTATCACCCACTGCAGGACAGCTTTTCTTTCCTGGAAGAGGGCCCAGTGCTGTGGTAGATGTGTTTTCTCTTGCCAGCCCCCCAAAAGTACATAAATTGGGGTCTGATTCTTCTTAACTGAGAGATGGTTCTGCAAGTTTCACGTCCAGTTTCCTTTTGCTTGTATATCTTTATTGTTTCATTTAGGTAAGTGATAGGTTTGCAGAACTGATGGTGGGAAGGACATTAAGAGTGGCAAAGAAGGGAAGTGACAGGAGATTGAATAAAGTGATGAAATCTCATAAGGCTTTTGAAACTTGAAGTCTTGGAAACAGTGTGATTTGTCTGAAGAATGGTATTGTAACAATAAAATCACCAGCATTTGGGTAGTAAAAAAAGGAATATCAAAAACTGGTTTGTAATTATTGATTTGTGGCATTCTTTGCCAGAATTCTGGAAAGAATTTTTCAAGTGAATTTTAAAATGCCTTCTTACCCAACTAAAAATAACTTTTTTTCAAAAGTCTTAAGTTTTTAAGTTGTGAATTATTGTATATATTAGTTTTATAGGTTATCTGATTATTTAAACAAGTATGCCAAGATTGCTTTTTATGAACTTTGATTTTCATTTTTCGAACGCAGAATAACCCGTGTCATTATGACATTACACTTATTACATAGGTTTTAGAAATGGAATTAAATAATTTTCTTAAAGTAATTGCATATGACAATATCAGAATTATTTTCTCCCTTCTAGTTCATATAACAATTGTTTGTTTATATTACTGCTAATAAGTAGGTGGTGATTCTGTTGGTTTCTTTCTTTGTATCATTTTGTAGTTTTCTCCCTTATTCTCCCCTACAAAACTGAGTAAGGGGTAAATGAATGGACAAGGGAAATAAGGGAGGAAGGATAAATAATATACTTGGAGGAAGGATAAATAATATCTGAAGTTAATATTTTACCATTTTTTAAAGTCTTTTTCAATTCATAAGTTTTATGTATTTAGAACTATTTCCTTAAGATAAATTTGCCTAAGTAGAATTATTAAATAACCAGAAATGAATATTTTGAGTTTATAATATTACTTTCAAGTTGTACCCTAATATTGTTCTTATATACATTATAAGCTTATATTATTGGTAAAGTGAATGCCAAACTAAATCCAGTGCTATATCTTTTCTCATTAGGGAGTTCTGGGAAATTGTTCATTCATTTACAGACGAACAGAAAAGACTCTTCTTGCAGTTTACAACGGGCACAGACAGAGCACCTGTGGGAGGACTAGGAAAATTAAAGATGATTATAGCCAAAAATGGCCCAGACACAGAAAGGTAATTATTAAATTATGGCTACATGACTGCTGAAACCTTGCATTCCACATCACACACATGCAAACTATTGTAGCTTTTGAACACTTTCTGATTTTTTTTTTTTGGTACTAGAGATTGAACTCAGGAATTTCCAAAGCACATGAAGCATTAGATGAGGGCATATTTTGCTGTTATTGTTAGGAAATTTTTAAAAAAGGGCCTCATTAAATATTATTAGGGCCTCACATTGGTTTAGTTTTTCAAATTATTACAATTCCTTTTGGTTTACTGTTTGTTAATTGAAAGGCATACTATATAATCATCTATTTAGAATGGTTAAATTAAAGTTTAGAAGATTGTCTGTACAGCATTAGAATATGCTTGAAACCTCAGTTATGTGATTTTGACATTTAATTGTATTCTCTTCCCATTGTATAGCTCCACATTTTTTGTAGGATAAAGGCCATACATGAGCTGTAGCATATTTAGTGGTTTAAATGTATACACACATTTCCATTAGTATTTATTCTACATTATTTGATACGTCATGGTGCTAATGTAAATAAATTTGTTATAAAACATTTTCATAGTAATATTGCCAACACTGCTTTCTAATAAACATTAAAGAGCACAGACTTTAAATCTTAAGACCAGTTCTGAATATTTTCTTCACCTTAGAGTAAGTTGCCTAACTTTTCAGTGACTTCAACTCTAAAGGGTTTAGTGTTAATCTACTCTGTATATTTCTTGTGAGAATATTTAATTAACTACCTAAAACAATAACTGATTATGTTATAATAACAGTGGATGCAATGTTATCATCATCATCACCACATTAACATTAATTTATAAGGTAGACAAACTGATTCTTAGTGGTTGCACAGCAAAAAGTTGTATTTACTTTGATGTATAATCTTCATTGCAAACCATCTCACCTGTATATGCCATCTAAAAATAGGAGCATTTAATACTGAGCATATTTCCCATGACTTATTATTTTCCTGTTTTTCCCCTTTCTCTCTATTTAGGTTACCTACATCTCATACTTGCTTTAATGTCCTTTTACTTCCGGAATATTCAAGCAAAGAAAAACTTAAAGAGAGATTGTTGAAGGCCATCACGTATGCCAAAGGATTTGGCATGCTGTAAAATAAAATAAAAACAAAACAAAAAAAAAAAAAAAAAAGGAAGGAAGAAAAAATGAAAAAATTAAAAAAATTTAATAAATATAATGAGGGATAAATTTGGTGGTGATAGTGTCCCGGTACAAAAAGGCTGTAAGATAGTGAACCACAGTAGTCATCTATGTCTGTGCCTCCCTTCTTTATTGGGGACATGTGGGCTGGAACAGCAGATTTCAGCTACATATATGAACAAATCCTTTATTATTATTATAATTATTTTTTTGCGTGAAAGTGTTACATATTCTTTCACTTGTATGTACAGAGAGGTTTTTCTGAATATTTATTTTAAGGGTTAAATCACTTTTGCTTGTGTTTATTACTGCTTGAGGTTGAGCCTTTTTGAGTATTTAAATATATATACCAACGAAACTACTCCCCCAAGGAAAACATTGCCACCATTTGTAGACCATGTAACCTTCAAGTATGTGCTCTTTTTTTGTCCCTGTATCTAACTCAAATCAGGAACTGTATTTTTTTTTTTTTAAACGATTTGCTTTTTAAACTTGAAGTCTTGGAAACAGTGTGATGCAAGTACTGCTGTTCTAGCCCCCAAAGAGTTTTCTGTGCAAAATCTTGGGAATTAATAAAGATGGAAGGGAGAACTTGGAATGATTTAACTGCAGCCCTCAGAACTTTACTTTAGTAACAGCACAACAAATTAAAAACAACTCATGCCACAGTATGTTGTCTTCATGTGTCTTGCAATGAATTGTTTAAGTAGCCAATCCTCTTTCTTAGTATATGAAAGGACAGGGATTTTTTTTGTTGTTGTTGTTTTAAGTTTACTGGGGAAAGTGCATTTGGCCAAATGATATAGTAGTCAAAGTTAGTAAGTTTGTTGTTTATTATAAACAAAAAGCATGTGAAAGTGCACTTAAAATAAACTTTTTATTAATTATTACTAGATTTTAAATAGACAATCCAAAGTCTCCCCTTTATGTTGCCATCATTTTGTTTAATCAGCTATTTTATCAAGGCATATGATCAGTGTTGCAGCACAATGGAAACGATGGCTGCTGTGCCTTGTGTTACTTAGTCATATAGTAAGAAGGCCTGGAAATGAATGGAAATATTACTCTTGAGAATTACATTGTATATCCCCAAAGATTAAATTTTACTTCAAAAAGTAAGTGTTCAGGATTACTCTCATGTACTACAGAAAAGTACAAGTAGGTTTAAGTTTCTGGATATTTAAAGTAGTAGTTTCCCTTTTCCTAGTATTCTGCATCTGTGAAGTAAACTTCTTTTATTACATTATAAAATAAAAGGATTATGTATTTTTAACTATGGAGAGACATGTCAATATATCATTTTACTGCAAGCTACAGCTAATGTGCTGAGCTTGTGCCTTGGTGATTGTTTTAACTGATTATTGGAGATCAATCTGATGATTTACTTGAAATTGGCAGGAAAAATACAGCTTTCAAATCATTGGAGGGGAAAGAGGATGTCTTTCAGGATTATTTTAATTCTTGTAGTAATTGAGACAGAATTGTTATGTACTGTAATGCTAAATAAAACAGTGGCATTTTTCACCATAGTTTAGTGGAAAAAAGAAAATGCTTTCCATATTGTGATAAGGTAACATGGGGTTTTTCTGGGCCAGCCTATAAGTACCCTGTTAAGGTATGTGTACACTACCTTGATGCAAGGGACCCTCATGTGACTATAGTCATTTTTAAGGGCCTCTCATCCACTGTGCTTCTTATGTATTATGAAAGTGAGGAGAAATTAAATGCTCTGGGGACATTTTATATAATAAATTCATGAAGAAATTTGTGCTCTTCAGTTCTCAAGTTTTATTATCACAACAGTATTGAACTTCTACAATTGTAATAGCATGTTTGTGTGAAAAGTTTTAAAATGATAATCAGATATAGGTTATCTGATTCATAATTCACATCAAATAGACTTAACAAAGAGTCAAAAGTAACCTATCCTTAAAATTTTTTTCAAGACAAAAATGATAGTAGAAATTAACTGCTCTTGCTTATTACTTAGTGATCAATTAGTAATAATGTTATTACTTTTCACTATTGTTTATTAGAACATCACTGGACAGTATCTTAAGAAAGAGGAAAACAATATAAATCTTGAGTGTAAAAGCTACTCCCTATACCCCAGATGTTAGATTATAAAAGTATTATTTTGGCTAGATAGTACAAATTTTGGTTTTCTTTGAATTGGCCCACAATCTCCTAGATGCTCTTGGGGCGTGTTAAATTATAAACTAGTTGGCTTTTAAAATAAAATGCAAGCTTTTACCTTTTAGGATTACTGTAGAATATTTCAAAAATAAAGCATAAAAACACAGCCTGCAGCTAGACTTTTGTGGAGCTTGGAAGCTCCAGCAAATGAATTGGGTGTCCTAACCCTATATACTACATTCCTGGGCTGTGGTTAATAATATGATGAAATCCAGTTACAGTTTGGGATACATGAGTATAGAGGGAGATACATATCAAAAAGAAACATGAAAGTGAGGCTTTAAACAATTTGTTAATATTATTCACTCTCCCTTGGCACAGGCATCTTATTGGAAGGGACAAGTGGTTGTTATGGGTAGCTTTACTCCCTTTTCCCATAAGAACATGGCTGTGCTGAGACTCCAAGCCCCTTTTCAAGATCTTCCCAAGAACCCATGCAAATTGTCAGAGGAAGAAGTGTCTTCCCAAAGCTATTCTTTCTATAATCTTGATCCCCCTTTTCCTGCTTACCTCAAAAATATTTTTCTGTCCTTCCATCAGCCTCTAAGGACTATCTATCTATACCTTTCCCACCCTTCCCTGGGGACACCAAAGAATAAAAATCTGCAATTTTTACTTGCTTCCTTTCTTGTTTGCATCCTTTTATCAACAGTGTTAAGTGTGTAAGAATTGTCTTGTCTGGGGAGGATAGGGTTTATAACTGTAGAAAGTTCCAAGCCTTTTCTCCCTTCCCTGTTCAAGACAGTGTATTGATATTTTTAACAGTCACTTCAAGAAGATTTTGATGAATATATGGGTTGAATTTCATTATGAGAAAGACTGTTGATCATTGAAAATGCAATGCCCAAGGATGTTCATCACCTCTTAACTGCCAAAATCAAGAGCTCTTATCTTTAGACCTTGGCAACATCCTAAACTTGAGCTGCTGCTTCTCTAACTGTAGCTTGAGTTGCAGTTCCATAGCAACTTACCCAAATCTTGGGTGGATATTCCTTCAGTTCTAAAGTTCTTATCTGAACTTGTCCCATTCTCTCTGGTCAGCCTCAGCCCTTCCCAAAGATTCTTCTCCAGTTCCCCATCTTCTGTTCAGACTTCTAGCTCTAGGTTATATTTTTGGTGCTCAGAGTCAGTAAGCCTAAAAATAAAACTCTTAAACTTGCATCCCTACCAGCCATTCTTTATTGCTTTCTTAAAAGAGTCACCTTTGTACTAGTCATCAAAATCTCTCATTGTTACTCAATTAGGCGTCCTTTCAGGACTTGATCTTCAACCCACCTGGATGTTCTTATTTCCTTCCTAACTTATTTCCCTGACTCCAACCTCTTATTGTAAACCTTTTGATTCTGCTAAAATACAGTTTTTCTACTTTTAATACCCTTCACCCAAAAACCTTTCATCCTTTGAATAAATGTCCAGGTCTGGCATACTGTGTTCTCCACACACTGAGCCCAACCTGCTTTCTCAGTATTACAGGTACCTCTTTCCACATGCTGCACACTTCCTACCCAGCATCTTCACTTGTCATAGGCCTAATGATTTTATTTTTCTGAAATACCCTTCAAGACCAAATTTTAAAAGCAACTTGTTCATAAAGACTTCATTGACTACCCCGTACCCAACCCAAGTGCCTCCGTAACCTCTTAGCAGCCCACACATCCATGGTAGCACAGCATGGTGGGGTATTATTTGAACAGCAAGGAGTTAAAATTCTTAAGGAGTGTTTCAGGCTAATCTTGATGAGATCCTTTCCATGTTTTAGCTTTGTTTTTGAAGCTTCTGTTTATTTTTTAACTGTTACTGGAATTTAAACAAATTCTTGGTGGAGATTATCTTGTTTAAGTCTTTATGTCTTTCACATATAGTAGGTGCTTACTTTGTTAAAGGTTTGAATTCATCTTTCCACCGTCTTGACAAAAGTTTTATTAAAAATTTTTAAGATCTTTGAATATTTAGTGGTTAAGGATTTGTTCCCCAATGAGGAGGCTCCCCGAAATCATTGGCTCTATCATTTTAGCCCATGGAAAAGAAGATGAATAAGAGGTATGAAAAGGCCCTTAAAAGCAAGATTTTTGTGTAACTTTTCCTATCTTCTGGTACACTGGCAACCAGAAGCCTGTGCGGCCACATTTTCTGTATCCACATTCTTCCCTTCTCTCCCAGTGGAAATAGGGGCTGAGATCTTAACACCAGTGTGCTGTTGCCAGCCATTCATGCTTATCAAGGAACGCTTCTCAGATCCTCAGCCTCTCAGCCAAACACTGCTCTCTATACTAAATGAAGCATTTACCATGGTGAGTGCCTTTTGTATGAGAGTCATATTTAGCATTTTCTTACACTCATCTAAGTTGAATTCCTTTAGGTTCTGAAGGGAGTTAACTTTTACTGCACAGCCTTGTATACGTGATCTTTCATTTTCACAGAATAAGTCATTGTGACTTGATACGTTGCTCAAAGACCCACACTCAGTAAATAGATAATCTAAAATCTGTCATTTTCCCATTGCCAAAAATCAAACATCAAATCAAGATTCTTAGACTTAGCAGGACCTGGGATAATTATTCTAATTAACCTTCTTGTCCCTAGGAACCATACAAAATGGGATTGGATGTATCTGGAAAACAGTACACAGTGGTTGAGGGTGCAGCCTTCAGAGTCAGGTGACTCTGGTTTTCGGTCCTGGCCCTGCCATTCCCTTGGCTTGGATTATACCCAATCCTACCTTATCACTGGTTGTCAGGATTCAACAAAATTGAGATACATATGCTAGATAACATCTTGCAAGACATCCTGAGAAAGAGATGGGTTCTCCCAATGTTTACCGGAAAATAAGAGAAAGGAAAGTGTACTGAAAGGTTGGAAATGTTTGTAATAAAGATTTGTTGAGCAAGAATTGACCTTCCCTCATCCATCTGAAAATGGAAGAGGAGTGCTTTCCCTCATCATTGTTTAAGATATAATTCACATACCATAAAATTCACCCTTTTCAAATTGTAAAATGTGTGGTTCTTAGTATATTCACAGAATTGTGCAATTGTCGTCATTATATAATTCCAGAGCATTTTCATCACTGTTCTTAATCCCCAGCCCCTGGCAACCACTAATCTACTTTCTGCCTATGGATTTGCCTGTTGTGGACATTTCATATCAATGGAATTATACAATATGTGGCCTTTGTGTCTTTTTTTCTTCCTCCCACTTGGAGTAATGTTTTCAAAGTGCATCCATGTTGTAGCATGTTTATCAGTACCTCGTTTCTTTTTGTGGCTGAATAATGTCATTGTATTGATATACTGTATTTTTTGTTTATCTATTCAGTTGATGGATACTTGCGTTGTTTCTGCTTCTTGGCTATTATGAATATTACAACTATGAACATTTGTGTACAAGTTTTTATGTGGACCTAAGTTTTCATTTCTCTTGGTTATGTCTTAAGCATCTTATGGTTTTAATTCTTATATTTAGGTCTTTGATCCATTTTTGCATGTGGTGCATTGTAGGGATCCAGTTTCATCTTTTTGGTATGTGGATATTTAGTCATACAAGCAACAATTGTTGAAAAGACTATTATTTCCTTATAAATGGTCTTGGCACCCTTGTCAAAAAACAATTGACCGTAAATATAAGACTTTATTTTTGGACTCTAAATTTTATTCCATTGTTCTGTATGTCTATCCTTATGCCAGTTACTACACTGTTTGGATTACTGTAGCTTTGTAGTAAGTTTTGAATTTGGGATGTATGAGTTCTCTTACTCTGTTCTATTTCAAGATCATTTTGTCTATTCTGGGTCCCTTGTATTCCACATGAATTTTAGGATCAACTTGTTAATTTCTGCAAAACAAGCACCTGGGATTTCGATAGTGATTGTGTTGAATATATAGATCAGTTTGAGGAATGTTGCTATTTTAACAGTATTAAATTTTTCAATTCATGAATGTGGAGTGTCTTTCCATTTGTTTAGGTCTTTAGTTTCTTTCAATGATGTTTTATAGATTTCAGTGTATAAGTCTTGACCTCTTTGGTTAAAATTTTTCCAAGTATTTTATTCTTTTTAATGCTATACAGACAGAATTGTTTTCTAAATTTTCATTTTTGGATTATTCATTGCTAGTGTCTAGAAATATAATTGACTTTTATGTATTGACCCTGTATACTATAGTTATTCTGAACTCATTTATTCTAATTTTTTTGATTTCTTAGGATTTTCTATACACAAGATCATGTATCTGTGAATAGAAATACTTTTACTTTCTTTCCAGTCTGGATTCTTTTTATTTCATTTTCTTGCCTAAGTGCCCTGGCTAGCACCTCTGTACAAGATTGAATAGAAGTGGCAAGAGTGGAAATCTTTTTCTTGTTCCTGATTTTAGGGGGAAAGTGTTCAGTCTTTCACCATTATGATGTTAGCTGTGGGTTTTTCATAGATGCTTCAAGTTAAGGAAATTCCCATCTATTCCTAGTTTGTTGAGTGTTTTTATCAAAAAAGGGAATTGGATTTTGTCAAATGCTTCTTCTGTATCTATTAAGGTTGTCATGTAGTTTTTGTCCTTTATTCTATTGACATGTTGTATTACATTGATGGATTTTTGTATATTGAACCAACCTTGCATTCCTGGAATAATCCCACTTGTCTATGCTACATAAACCATTTTCTATGCTGCTGGATTTGGTTTGCTAGTATTTTGTTTAGAATATTTGCATCTATATTCATAAAGGATATTGGTCAGTAGTTTTCTTGTTATATCTTTGTGTCTGGTTTTGGTATCAAAGTAATACTGGTCTCAGAATGAGTTTAGAGTTTCCCCTATTCTTAAGCCCAGGAACATGTTTCAAATTAACTACTTCAGTACCTTGACCTACAATCTTTAGATGTTGGGAAACACAGGAATGGTACTTGATTCTGAAAGGTTCCCAAGGTAAGACATGCCTGAAGTGGCCTGTGGAAGCTGAATAAAGGGCACTTTCACCAATGATGAGGTCAAAGTGGGTGTTTCCCATTGGTCACACATGATCGCTGTAAGAAATGAGCCATAAGCCATCTTGAAAATAACCCTGTGCAAGTGGCCATCCTGCCTGAAGCCAGGCACCCAGCAGATGAGCGCCATCCAGTGTAGAACTGTGAGGGAAAGAGAGGTTGGAAGCTAGTATCCAAGCTAGGGAATCTCATTTGGGATTCCCAGGAGGCTGTATTCTGGCAAAGAAAGTCATTACCCCCACCCCTGGCAAAATGTTATATTACAGCTACAGCAACTTGATAAGGCAGGATCCTCTTTTCTAATTCCAGCCCCTGTAGAAGGGCCAGAAACAGCTGTTGAGTGGGAAAGAAGCGGTAGGAAGAGGAAGAGAAAAGAAACAGGTTATTCATACTCCTATCTTTAGGTTTTCCACCCACAGTAAGTCTTGAGCAAGAGGCAGGAGCTATGCCTTCAATTAAGAGAGTCCAATATTTTGATAATTCATTACTATGGACTTTACAGTATCTCCCCCTGAAGTTGCTTTGTTAATTTCCTGAAGGTGACCAGAAGAGCTACATGGCTTGAGGTTTCATCCCTAGAAAAATTAAAGAGCAGGCTTGCAAAAGGTAGAAAGTTGTGTTCTGCACCTACCTCTCACTACCACTACACAGACATCAAGTTTTCATGATTCAATAAATCAGGCTTAAAAAGGATTTAGGACACTTAGGATGATATTTATGATGAGGAAAGATGCCTGAGAGATTTCCAAATAGGCTTGTTTCCTATTCCAAGTGAAGTGTAAATTTTTTTCTTTTATTAACATTTTTACCAGGGAAATTCCTATTGAATGCTTGCCATTTTGCAGGGTCCTGGAGGTTTCAGGTTGGTTCAGAGCTGCTTTGTTGAACCAAGGAGTCAGTTATAGGAGATGATCTGATCAGGCCAGACATATACACAAAGCACTGAGGGCAATAGGAATATGTAAAATATAATTTGGACTAAAAATTCAGATCCAGAAACTTTTTGTATGAATGAAAGTTTAGCTAAATCATAGATGGGTAGTTGTATACTAGACGGCTGGGTAGAGTGTGTTCACTACACCTGAGTGTAGGGCTCAGAGGGATCGCATTGGGATTACAAAGACAGGTCAGATCATGGAAGGCCTCATAGACCATACCAAGGGCTGTTGGACTTGATGCTGCAGACACTGAGAAACTAAGACATAATCAGGCTGGTATTTTTATTTAATAATATGATCTGTAAGAGCATAAGTGCCTACATAGTCTCTGCATTTAGGAGATTAGATTATTGCTATGCTTTTAGAAAGGCAAATAGCCTTACAGTAGAAGGGGGAGGCAACAGTTTCAGGCAAGTTCAGAGTTAGGACTGGATGACTGATTAGATGTTCTTGCATGGGAAAGAAAAGAGTCAAAGAAAACCACCTATCTGGTTTGAGCAAATGGATGGAGAATGGTGCCATTTGGTCTATACAGAAGAGGAACAGATCTTGGGGGTGGAAATTGGTACACTTGGGTCATGTTTTAATTGTAGTGTCAGAGTCAAGGGGATTTGTCCCTGTGCAGATAAAAACACAGGAAGAAGAGAGAAGCTTGCAGAGAAGATGTGTATGACTCCAGCCTATAGAGCATCACACCATTTCCCTGGAGTATTTCCACCAGCAAAAAGGAATAAATGGAGGAGAGGTGGTCAAGGACAGAATCCCTGGAAATGCTGAAGTTTGAGGGTTACACAAGTTATCCTCATGGTAGATTTGTCTGTTTTTGGTTTTTGTTTTATGGGTTTTTTGTTTGTTTGTTTGTTTTGGTACTGGGGATTGAATTCCGGGGCACTCTGCCACTGAGCCACATCCTAAGCCCTGTTTTGTATTTTATTTAGAGACAGGGTCTCACTGAGTTGCTTAGTACCTAGCTGTTGCTGAGGCTGGCATTGAATTCTTGATCCTCCTGTTTCAGCCTCCCAAGCGCTGGGATTACAGGTGAGCGCCACCACTCCCAGCCTCATTATAGCTTTTAAAATAAAGGCAGATACATATATGTCATCACATGAAGACAAATCAACCAAGTGAAAATATTTCAAAACTTTTGAAATAAAGACCCCCAACTAATCAATTACATCAGTTATTCCTTTTTGGGTCCCATTCCTATGCCTAATTTTGCTGTGTTTGGCTCACTTATCATTGGATCCAAAAGAGTACAGTAATGAGATCAAATCTGTTAACTGAGACAAATGAGGTATTCTTGCGCCAGAGATAATCACCTGGGCAAGAAGATAATTTTCAGGTGCTTTGAGCTGAGATTGCACAGGAAGATCCCACAACTTGATGTTGTATATGTGGGCCCTTGTCAAATGGAAGTTGTTCCATTTCCTGAGAGTGCATTTTAGAAGTTGCCCCCAATATGCTTTCATCCAGCACCCACAGCCAATGAAAATGCCATTCTCCTTCAGCACTTAATAGAATGGATGTATCACCAAATGTAAATTATATTCCCCCAAATGATATTGTAATTCTGTAGCATCTAACAGTATATTTACTTCATTATTGCTTAACTTCCTCCTTAAATTACAAGTTCTATGAGAGTAGGAATGCATTTCTTTACCCCAGTGCCTAGTACAGATTTGTTGCATGAATGTATGAGTGAAGTTATGATTTCAAAGCCAAAGGGCCTGATCTGTCAACTAGACTTCCAGATTTCTACAAATCTACCAGTAGAAGGTAATAAGAGACTTGTTCCTGCATGTGAAGAACCATCTTGAATGGAGCTTTTATGACATTGAGCGGTTTGCTACACTCCCACGGTGCATGGATAACAACCACACATTGCTCTTATGAGCACACCTGGTTTCAGCAAAGCAGTAAAGGGAAAACCAGCTTGTGTTCCACTATAATCCTAAGATGGTGGTGAGTAAACCAGTCATGTTTTCCTAAGTGACTTTACTTTCGTGAGGGCTTCTGCATTTCCTCCCACTTCTCTATGCCAGTCTTTCTTTGTATCCCTGCTCCACAATGCACATTTGTAGTCCCATTATTCACTTAATAGTGGCTCTTTGTTCATCATAACCGTCTGTATGCTTTCATGTGTCTACATAACCAACCCATATAGGAAATAAAAGACACAATCCATATGAGTTGGAGACCGTCATGAGGGCCTACACATACCCACTCTAGAGGACAGGATTAGCTTCCGCAGGTTGGCCTCACTTCAGTAATCTGATTCCACATACAATACTTTAAACCTTCAATTTTTAGTTGTGTACTTTACAAGATGATTTCTACTTTCTTAGGTTACTTTTACTGTCATCATGGAACTTAAATATTTATAAAATATACAGATACAATAGAGCACTACCATTATTCTATTCATTAAAATGTCAGTGCCACTGCATTTGTGTGTGTGTGTGTGTGTGTGTGTGTATTTAAACCTGTCTCAAATGTCAACTACTTTTGTGACAAAGTAACTGGATTGTAGAAGGCAGTTAGGGGTTAAAAGTAAACTTAAGGTCATTTTGCCCAACCCTCATTTTAGGATACTTAGATGCCAAGCTGTGTATCACTTTGCCCAAGATCACTGTGGCCATTGCATTTATATAAATAAAGCTAGAAACCAGAGCCTCTACCTCCCACTCAGTTCATTCCACAGTAGCATGCCAATTTAGCTTCAGCTTCCTTAAATGGGCCTTACCTTGACTTAATTAAATATGAGGAGCTCCCCATATTTGATTTGACGTGGGGGGGGGGGATCTCTATTCTCTAGTCAATCAGCGTTGATAGAGTGTTTTTATTATGAAACATTGAGAAATTAGAGCCAAACTCCCATTTCTGTTCCCTCCCAGCCCACTGAAGAAACAAAATTTGCTAACAGTCCCAAATTATTGTCTTTTAGTCTCTTTTTACAGTAAGCAGTACTGCCAAAAAGCTTCCCAGAGTCATGTTCCTCTTAGATATTTCTCCTTGAAAACTGTTGTGTGGTATGAAGATGAAGCCTGATGTGGAAAGTTCAAGACGTGCCTTGCGGGGTCCCAGCCCAGACTGCCCTTTGCTGTCCATTTTTGCCATTTGTCTCTGTGTGTCCATTTGAAAAGCTGCAGGGCCAGCCACAACCTATGTGCACTGTCTTACTATTTAAGTCTTGCATGATTGCTGCGATTTTATAGAAGAGGAAAGCATTTTTCTACCCAAGTTCAGGCGCAGTTCAGTTTTCATTGGCGAGTATTGAGAAGCAGCTGTTAAATGACAAATGGGTGGACAGGGGAGAGAGACGTTAGGAAAGTAAGTGTCTATTCTTTGTGGTGACAGAATTGCTTCCAGTCTCTTCAAGAATTATTTTCTGTCTTCTTCCTGTAGCATAATTTCTGATTCCTGGAGCATTCAGAGCTCTCTCACTTCCTTTCTTGGAGGGGGTCTTGAAAAAGGAATCTTGAAAATTTGCAGGATATGGGGTACTTGTGACTCTCTCCACCAAATTAGTTGTTTCATTCAGGAGAAAGTCTTGCCCTAACATGGCTGAGATCTCAGTCAGCAGAGCTGTATCTATTTGTATATCCTCTGGGCCATGGAGATTATTCATTGGCCTTTTCTTTTGGGGGTGCTCCACACTTCTGTTTCCATGGACTATGTATTTAAGAAACTTGCCTTTTGATTCCCTGTCAGTGACTGGATCTCTAAGATCACTCAGCACAGTATTTGAGGGATTGCTGAAGTTGCTCAAGATCCTTTCTTCTCCCTGTGGTGATAGACTCTTTTCCACAGGAAGCCTTCTCTGTTGTGCCCCTTGCTCTGGACTCTTTAGAGAGAAAACCACAGCTGACTTGCTCTCCTTCCTGGAGGGGAATGTTCTTTTCACAGTTGCCTTTGGGTCCTCTTCTTTGGAGTCTGCCTTTAGGGTTACCCTAGGAATATCCTGGGCCTCCACCTTCCTAATGAGGCCACTCCTGTGAGGTAGGCAGTGCCTCTCTTTGTCCAGACAAGATTGAAAGAGCATGTTCTTGCTCCCTTTCCTGTTCTTGACTATCGCCTTCACTGCTGCCTCACTCTCATCTACCAAGGTGGTGCAGTAGTTGGAGAACATGCTTTTGGAAGTGAGCTGTTTGACCAGCTCCTTGTTGCCCAGCAGTCGGGCATGTGCTAATTCTGACCTTTGGAGCTTTGAGTAACATCGCTTATAAAAGGCTTTCTGCTCCATTAGCCAGGCATTGGCTTCATGTTTCTTCATGGACTCCAGAAAACTGAGTTTCTTTTTCAACAAATTCTCTTCTTTCCAGTTGAAGGACAGAATTGAGTAGTATTTCTCCATTTCTATAACTTTGTACCTTTTCCAAATACAGAAGAGTGCTTGTTTCCCTGGTTGCTAGAACTGTACCCAAAGCCCTGACAGTTGCTCTGCAGGTGGCTTTTCCATAAGATGTTCAATTGGCTTGGAAATCTAACATTTCTCCACCTACCTGAGGACCTGGCAGATAGTGTTCTGTTAGATCTGTGAGGATGCTTAGTGAACTGTGGGCACTGTGAACACAGGGTTCTATTCTGGCTTCCATTGTTTGTTTAGAATTTTTTGGGTTGCCAGGACTTAATGGTATGGTGGCCAAGTATTTCTCCCAAAGTCAGGGGTCCTTGGAGACTTGTTCATTGGCCTGTTTACTACAGGTATGGCTTCCACCTGAAAATTGTTCCCTTCCCACAGGGAAGGCGGCTTGAAGGCAGTCTACCATGTCTGTGATAGGTGCTGAATTGGCAGGGTTATGGCTGAAAAGTTTGTGTATTTACTTTCCATTTCCCTGGAAGGTGATGAAGGGAAATTTTAACTAATGTTATTAAAAGATAGGAGATTTAGAGTTTTAATCTAATAATCTATATTCTCACTGAAAATGATAACTTTATCTAGTTTTATTATACGAACCTCCTAAGAACATAACTGGTCAATTTGTTGAAGTTGGGCCCCTTCTGTAATTGTAATATTTAAGAACTTTACTCAAAAATGAGATTGCCCAGGAGGAGAAATGGCAAAAAAAGAGAATAAAGAAAAAAGAAAATGAGGGCACCCTTGCTGAGGGCATACTTGCTGACACTGGATGCCAGGTTCAAAATATGTGACTCTAGTTGGATGTTAGACCTTCTCTAAACATCCTCAGACACAGTGAGAGCAAGGTGGGCACAGATTCCCTACAGGGTGCAGGTATCAGGCTGGAGAGGCTCTGAATTCCTATCCCTGTTATGTCATCCTTCAGATCATAGCTCCACTGACATGAGCACCTTCATATAAGCTGGTGCATTTGTTCTACCAACAAGATGTAACTTAAGATTTTTTTTTCTTTTTTTAAAGTAACCTTTTAGTTGCTATAATCTCCTAGTGGCCATTGATGTTTTTTATATATTATATAAATCATCCATGCCCTCTTTCCCTTCTACTTTTTGACTTACTCCTGTTTCTCAGACTATCCCCAATTATTCTCAGGACTAGCATACCCAGCTCTCTTTTACCTAAATTTTGTATACCTAAAATAGGTCTGCCTCTTTCTTCAGCCCATCAAACCTTCTTGAACCCTTCTTTTCTACCATTTCACAACACAACCTCCGCCTATGTTCTATTTCCTTAAGAGTTACTGCTTTGCCTAGCTCTGCTTTGTAGACTCAAAGCTTTGATAGTTCCCTTTTCTTAACAAGAGGCCTTACCCTTGGTGTACATTCAGGGTAAAGGTGGTATTTTTTAGTGAAATTAAATGATACAAAAGTTATTTCTAAATCAGAAAATGTTACATAAATCTAAATGAGTTTTCATGAATTCAGATTGCCTCAAATATCCAGACCAGTCTTCCTCCACTGAATTCCTGTCAAGCAGTTTGTTGAGCTGACCCCAAGTGTATCCCAAGCCATTGAGGATAGTAGATAGATAGTCTGAGCCAATCAGGGTAATATCATCTGTCTTGCCACAGACTGACTTGAATTGTGCTGGCCACATCACTTTAGGTTGAGATGTGATACAGTGTTTACTGTGAGCCTGTTTTCATGTGAGAGTTTGGGAAGCAGCCTTCTGCCCAAGCAAGGAAACCTGTGCTTCCAGTTGCTAATGTCAGCCTTCCTACTACCAAGAAAACCCAGCCTTGAGGTGACACTTATGGATAGTTGTGTAGAGGGACAAAAGAGCCCAGTTTTTAAATCACATCTCAAGTTTTCAACTAATATTCCTTTTACTGATAAACTGCTACAATTGAATAGAAAAATTTTACTTCTAAGCAAAGTGTCAGATTTCTTGGTTCGAGGAGCAGACTTTGAAAATGAAGTTAGCTTGTCACACACTGTACAGGAGGATCACTTTATGATACTATCAACCTTAAATGGCAGGCAAACCATCTCAGTGGGTTAGGCTGTTTGATTGTTAATTACACTTGGTGAAGAGATTGAATTTATCCAGTTGTGCCTTTATCGAATATCTTTTCCTTCCCCTCAGAGTTGTAGCTCCTATTCCAAGTCCCTACAGATCAAAAATCCTAGTTTGTTTTACAGTTAACATAGCCCAGTGCTGTGCTTTAAAACACACAAGGATAACTTTCAAATATTTAATCAGAACAGATGCTGACTATAAACAACCACAGCACCTGAACACAGTGCCTTCAATTATAAATGTGCCCGTATGCTTAAATAATTTTAGAACTTTAAGGGATCTTGGCAATTAGTTTAACCCACTATTATGAGAATTAACTTTTTAAATGACTTATATTTTAAAAGACAGGGAACAGTCAGAAAGCTCTTCATGGAGATGAGTATCCAGTAAAATGGGAAACTGTGCCAAGTTACAGATGAGTACCCAGTACTATTGGCCCAGTGTGGTTATGGTGGTGATGCCCCCACTGTGAGCATAGCACCAGCCTACATGATATTCTCAAGGATCATAAGATCATTAGCTCAGTTGGTCAGCTTACCATGTCCCAAAGGTCCATGAGATGTAAACTTTAAAATTAATTAAACTCCATGTATAGATGGGATCTTATTCCCATAATAATTCCTCCTTGAATAATACTCTGTTTACTCGATTTCTTTATTTCTGACCTCCCTATCCAGTTGTTTTCTACTTTGGTATATACCATTTCAGAAATGGTCCTCACATCTCTTTTGTCTAGTCCATGGCCAACGATTGATTCCAGCTAATCTCACACAGACTAATTCGCCTTTCTGCCCCTTCAGTCTATCTTCTTCCCTGTTTCTGGGACCTACAGTGAGATCACTTTCCATCCCACCTCCCTGGAGATCACCCTTATAAGACAAGATTCCCAGGCCTGTAACCTGACCGAAGACACTGACCCTTCAGTGAAAGCCTTCCATGAAAAGTGTCATTTAGCCACAGGAATTTCTACAGAGGGATTAATAATGGCCCTCATGGGGTAATGGCCAGGAGGATAGGCTAATGCCTGCAAAGGAGGTAGTCCATTAACCCAGGGAATACATGCCAATAATGAACAAATACTTTGGTCTGCATAACCTAATGTATCAGCAACTAGGATCCTCTGGTTCCTTCCTTATAATGTAGGTTCTTGGCCTGTTGTGTATTTAATGTGAGTTTTGCTCCCTTAAAGGCTGAGAACTTCTTTATGGGTCAGTCTTTGCTTCATTTAACCTGTGACTTCCAAATGATGCTCCAGGTCAGTGTGCCAAAAAAGAATAAATAAAAGTAGACTTATTATATAGCCATCTGGCCTTTCATAGCTACATGGAGGAGTCCCTGTGATATTGTAGCTTTTCTATACCACAGCTCCAGGGCAGACATCACTTTGTAGACTGAAGTGAATTGATACATAAGCAGAATTTGGTCTTCCTTGATTATACATCTTCTATACAGAAACTTAAGGATCTTGATTATTTGGCCCCAGTCCATTTTTCCAGTCTCAAATCTACCCACATCCTATTCAGATTATCCATTCTCCAAAGAGGTTATTCCTTTGATCATTGTATGGATTATTTTACATAAGGCAATTGTTTATATATGTCCTTCTGCTTAAAGTTAAGAACATTTCAGCCATTGTATTTTCTTCACTTTCAGAATGGATCACATTCATAATATTATGAATATTAATTCATAGAATATCACATTCTAATAGGTATAGAATGATACCTATTAGACCTAAAGCTGATCAGTAGGAAATAGGGTTATCACAGAGAGCAGATCCATGGGCTTAGAGGTTTTTTCCTAGTTCATTACATTCCAGGCTTTATGTCCAAATTCAGTATTCAGTCCCAAATCATTTTTGTTTTTACTGAGCTAGCTTTGGGATGTACCAAGGGCCTGAAGCTTCCCTCCAGCAAGTGACAATTTGCTGAAGTTCAGAGATAGCAGGAGCTCCAGTCTACTCTGCGGATCTGAGGTTAGAAAGTTGGAAATGTGACCAGAGGGAGGTCATGTAGCCCAAGTGATGTGGGGGTCTGACACCCAGAAAATGGTAGGATTTGCCAGAGTTGTTTGGAGCACTAGAACTTAGATTCATACCTTAGACACTGCCTAGTCAAGTACTCCGGATTGCACTGAGTTGTCTCTGCTCGTAGCCTTGCTGGGGAGACAGCTGACAGATGCAAGTCTGAAAAGTGCACTTTGTGAATGTAGCAGCAAAAGAAAACACTCCTAATGAGGTGTCTACATAGACCTCCTATGTTCAAACTGAACATAGTTGTTATTTTCCCCTTCCACTCTTTGTACAGGTGCTTTCAGAAGGGCAGCACTTAATCTTTCAGATCCAAGGAGTCCTCAGAAAATGCACAGATCCTTCCGATCGTTAAAGTCAAACTGACTTTCTCTTGCTCACGTAGCTCAATATCAGTGTTACTAATTTGCCAAAGTCTTTTTACTCCAATATTAAACACATCCTCCCAAAAGCAGAATGAGAAAGGAACATGTTTCTGTCATCCTTATAAACAGAGAGCTTCACCCTACAATGTTTTAAGCTTAGGGAGAGAGGCATGGACTGTGAAGGGGCACCAAATGAAGGTGAGCAGAACACTGAAAGTCTTCCTGACAAGGCATTCATTCCTTGTGACTCTGAAATGAGTTTTAAATCATCTTTTAATTTGACTTTTCAGAATATATGGCTTCCACAACCTGTAACTAAACTTCAGGTAACACCTGTCTAGTTGTGAAAAGCTTATGTACACCCTACTGGAATGGTGTGGCATACTGATTTACTTACACCTACGTCTTTATCAAGGTGTTTTGACCAAATGGACTTTTTGGTCAATAGCCATAATTTTTAGGCACTTGTGGTAAGTAACAGCGGGTTCCTGTTTGGCAGGGAAAATAGGTAAGGTCCAGCTAGAGTCATTCTTGATATAATCTTGATAGCAGATTATAAAGAAAGCCACTACATTACTTAATATTTTTAGCTAACGCACACAGGAGTGTTCACATGAGGTCCTGTAAGCTCTCTGTTCAGGGCATTGGTACTAGTGATCCAGAGACAGATTTGCCATCTTACTTTGACATCAATCAAAACAGAATTCCTAACCCCATTTCTGCAATGTTGAGGGATCAGGCCTGGAAGTCCTTCCTGAAAGCCAGGCAATTAGGCCTCTTTGAATTCTCAAACCGTGCTCTCTCAAAGTGGAGAAGGTCTCTAAAAGTATTTTATGCAGGATACATAAGGTTGAATATGATCAATTTCACCAAGAAAAATTCATTCATCTTTTCATTTACTTACTGGTCATTGATATATTAAAATATGATAGAGTTAGCAAGTAAGGACATAAAAAAGTTACTATCTTCGATATGTTCAAAAGTTAAATACAGATATAAAAAAGTATTTTTAAGAGAAAAATCTTATCTATACCTTGCAGTTAGAAGGGAAAGATACCAGATGGAACATGGTTCTACACAATAGAATGAAGTGAGTATGTATGTGTGAATGTGTGTGTATATGTGTGTATATTTATATATATGCACAGATATAATATACATGGCCTATGTAATTAGATGTTATTATTTAAATCTGTTTAAAAGGTAACAGTTTTCCCCGGGGTACAGTGGCAACACACCTGTAATCCCAGCAGTTCAGGAGGCTGAGGCAGGAGGATCGCAAGTTCAAGGCCAGCCTCAGCAACAATGAAGCACTGAGCAAATCAGTGCCTCTAAATAAAATACAAACTAGGGCTGGGGATATGGCTCAGAGGCTGAGTGCCCCTGAGTTCAATCCCCAGTACCAAAAAGAGAAAAATAAAAAAGATAACAGTTTTCAAATGAAAGTTATATAATGTGGGATTTATAACTTAGATGTAAGTAAAATCATGCAAATAACAGACCAAAGGCCAGAGAGAAGAAATACACTATTGAATTGGAAATACACTATTGTAAGGTACTTACACTATACACAAAGGGGTATAATATCACTTGAAGATTGATATATTTAATTATATAATTAAAATAATTATAGTTAGTAACCTAACAGGTAAAATGGAATCATACAAAATACTTTTTAGGCACTCAATTCTACATTCCAAAAATACATTGAAGTCCTTACCTCTGAACCTGTGACAGTGACTTTGTTTTGAAATAGAATCTCTGCAGATGTAATCAATTTAGGATGAGTTTATTAGAATGGGCTATAATTCAGTATGAATGATATCTTTACTAGATAAAAACAGATACATAGGAAGAATAGCCATGTGACAATGGAGGCAGAGATTGAAGTAATGTATCTACAAGCCAAATATTACTGATGAAAATATTAGAAAGTAGAATAGGCAAAGAAGGATTCTCCCCTTCAGGTTTTAAAGAAAACATGGCCCTAGCCAGGCCTGGTGGCACACGCTTGTAATCCTAGCACGTTGGGAGGTTGAGACAGGAGAATTGCCAGTTTAAAGCCAGACTCAGCAATGGCGAGGTGCTAAGCAACTCAGTGAGACCCTGTCTCTACATAAAACACAAAAAATAGGGCTGGGGATGTGGCTCAGTGGTCGAGTGCCCCTGAGTTCAATTCCTAGTACCAAAAAAGAAAACATGGCCCTGATGATTTCAGATGACTGGGCTGCAACACTGAGACAATTTCTATTGTTTTGCCAAGATAGACCATATTCTAGGCCATACAAATTATCGGTGTAGTCAAACATGAGTACAGAGCTCTTGGTGAGAGAAATGGTGTTCTATGTGCTTCATTCCCCTATGGAGCTATCAGAAAAGAATCAAACTACTGAAGCTGGCTAAAATAACCTTATCAGAGCTCTGAAAAATAACAAAGGTCTGTAGTAAGCAAATTCCCAGTGAAGAAATCACATTCAGAAAGGTAGGAGAGATGATTTTTTTTCTTTTAACTTGCATTTTCCCCTTCACTTTACTGTTATGGAAGTGAAAGATTATCTGAAGAGGTTCATACAAGTTTGAATAAGGAGGGGCAGAAAGAGAAGAAAAATACACAGGCCAAGAGTCAAATGGGAGATCATCAAGTGTACAAAGACTGCAGTCTCAGAAGGAGAGAAGAATCAAAAAGTGTAGAAAGAATATTTGAAGAAATAACTGGAAAATTTCCAAATTTGATAAAAATATGCATTAGCACATTCAACTAACTTCAAACAGAAAAAAAGACCCACAACTTGTTGTCTATTGATAACTGAAAATAATCTTGAAAATTTGACCCACACTTGTTGTCTATTGATAACTGAAAATAATCTTGAAAATAGGCAAAGGAGCTTGTTGCATTCAAGGGATCCTAAATAATACTAGCAGATGATTTCTGTTCAGAAATCCAGAAGGCCAGAAAGCAGCAGCAGGATAACATTTAAAATGGTGAAAGAAGAAAAGATATCAACTATGAATTCTGTATCTGGTAAAACTTATGTTCCAAAATGAAAGAGAAATTTAAGACTTTTCCCAGATAAACAAACTTGTAAGAGTTAATTCCTAGAAGACATGCCATAAAAGAAATGCTAAGGAGGGTGTTTCATGCTGAAATAAAAGGACTCTTGACCATTATCTCAAAGCTATATGAAGAAAGAACAGCATTAAAGGTAGCTAGTTAAGTAAATATAAAAGCCAATTTTATTGCATATTTTGGTTGATGATTCCTTTTTTCCTTGATTTTTATAAAACATAAAAATCTATATTAACATATATAATCTATAAAGATGTAATTTTTTACAATAATGATACGTTATTGTAGGGAGGGAGGGAGAGGACCTGTAAAGTAGCCAAAAATTTTGCGCTATAACTGTTGAGGGCTAGGGTTGTTAGCTCAGTGATAGGGCACTTGCCTAGCATGTGTGAGGCACTGGATATGATCTTCAGCACCACATGAAAGTAAATAAAATAAAGGTATTGTGTCCATCTACAACAAAAATATTTTTTATAAAAAACTGTTGATATTCAAACAATGATTATAAAATTAAGATATTATAACACATGGGGTAAGCATGGAAGAAGTCCTCAAAAGCATAAAGAAAAAAAATACTAGAAGGGAGTTATATCACCCTACTGATATCATGCATAGTGGATTTTAAGTTAAGATTTTTTATAAGAGAAATAATTATATCACATATTGACAAATAATAAACTGATGATGGAGATCATGGAATCAAAAATAATGAAATTGAAGGGAGAAATAGACATTTCTTCAACAATAGTTGGACATAGAATATCCAGATAATAAATCAATAAGGAAAATAAGGACTTAAGAGACATAGATCATTCCACTCAGCAACAGCAGCATATAGTTTTTTCAAGTACTTACCATAGTCTATATTATAGACTACTCAACACTCTACAAATTAAAAAAATTAAAATGATACATGTATCTTCTCTAGCCAGATGGAATGAAATTTAAAAACCATTAAAAAGGCAACGTGGAAAGTTGACAAATACGTAGAAATTACGCAGTGCACAAATTGGCCAAAGAAGAAATCACAGAGAAGATTAGAAGACGTGAATGTACAGAAAAATAAAAGCATGTATTGCAATGAAAGCTGGTCAGAAATGTCTAGCTAAAACATCTACATTAAAAAGGAAGAAATTTCCTAAATAAGTCAACTTTCACCCAAAATAAAGGAATAAAACCAAGTTAAACACAACCATAGCATGAGAAAGGAAACAGATTAGAGGTAAATGAAATATAAATTAGAAAATGGATGAAGAACCAACAAAACCAAAAATTGATCAATAAATTTGAGAAAACTTGCTAGACTACTAACCAAGGAAAAAAGGAAAGAGAATATCCATAACTAAGTCAGAAAGGGTTGACATAACAGTAGGTCTTACAAAGTTAAAGGATTACAAAACTATAAATTCCAACAAATTAGATAATTTTGATGAGCAAATTCCAAGAAATACAAAAATTTTAAAATTGGCCCCCAAACAGAAAATTGAACAGCTTATAAAAATTAAGCAGTTCAAATCAGTAGCAAAACAACAAACACCAAGACTTACAAACTAAGAAAGGCCCAGGACCAACTAGGTAATTTCAGTGATGAATTTTATTAAACCAAGAATTACCATGAGTCCTTCACAAACTCCTCTAAAAAACAGATCAAGGTCAAGACAAGAATGCTCACCTTCACCACGTTCATTTAGCATTGCCTAAGCAGTGAAGCCAAAGAAAGCAACAAGGTGAACCCAAATTGAAAAGCAGAGCATGGATTTTTTTCTCAGTTTACACATGGCGTGATAGAATAGAGAAAATAAATTTAGAAAATTCCAAAAAATTCATAAAAAAACTATTAGAGCCAGTGGATAAATTTAGCCAAGTTCCAGGAGATAGATCAATAATCACTTAAATGTCTATACACTAGCAATAATCAATCTGAAAGTGAAATAAACAATTACATTTATGATATCAATAGAAAGGCTAAATGACTTAGGAATACATTTAAACAAGGTTGTCAAGCTTTTTATACGGAATATTACTAACCATTGCTGAAAAATGATATAAAGGAGACCTAAGTGAGCACATAGATATCCCATATAGATATGGAATGGAAGACTTGATCTTGTTAGAACTATTCAAATTGATCTATAGATTCAATGCTATCCTCATCAGAATTTCAAATGGCCTTTAAAAAAAATTTTTTTTAGTTGTAGATGGACGTAGCATCTTTATTTATTTATTTATTTCTATGTGGTGCTGAGGATAGAATCCAGTGACTCCACATGCGAGGCAAGCGCTCTACCACTGAGCTATAATCCCAGCCCCTCAATTGGCCTTTTTTTCCTCCAAAAGTGAAAAATCCAATCCTAAAATTTGCATGGAATTGAAAGGATCTCCAAATGGGAAAAATGATGAGCTTGGAGGAATTACATTTCTTAACTTCAAAAACACCTATAAAGATATAGTAACCAAAACATGTGGCACTGGCATAAACATACATTTGTAGATCAGAAGAATATAATTGAAAGTCCAGAAATAACCCTATACATCTATGGTTAATTGATCTTTAACATGGATGCCAACACTATTTAACAAGGAAAACATGGTATTGTTAACAAATAGTCCTGGGAAAGATTGATACATACAAAAGAATAAAATAAGATCCCTACTTTGTTTCATGTAGAAAAACTAACTCTCACTAGTATCTTAAATTTGAACCTTAACTGAAACTAGACCAGCAGAGAATTTTGCATTTGATCCTTCACAGAAGTGTCATATTGACTATCACCTAGAAGGATGTTATCGGTGTGCACTAAAAATATGTCGTGAAACCCCTCTGCATTTTGGCAACATGTAAATAAAACTTTAGGCAGTGAAACTAATTCAACATACATGAATTCATCTTCTTAAAATAATAAAAGAAGTTAGATGATATATATATCTTCTATTGATATTATATATCAAGATATATATATATGAATGTAAAAGCAAGTAACAATGATAATAACAAGAAGGGGGAAGGGGACAGAGGAGTAAGCAGTGGAGCAAAATCCCTTTTATCAGTCTCTAGGAGGTTTTCTTTTTTTTTTTTTGTAGTTTCTTTGGAATGCATTTTTTACATAGTCAATCATGTCACCTGTGAATAGGAACAGTTTTATTTCTGGCTTTCCAAATACATCTTCTTTTATTTCTTTTTATTGACTTACTGTACTAGCTTGAAATGCCTATGGAATGTAGAATATTTTGCTTGTTAAAAATCTTTTTATTTGGGGGTTAAATTCTTTTTTCTTTTAAATATTAATTCCATTTCTAGAGTGCATGTAAAACAACTGAATGATTTTTTTAATCAGCTAATTTTTGTTTTCACAAGAAAGGCCCACAGGGAATAGAAAAAAGTGAGATAAGGTGGCTTCAGACAAATTCAAAATTAGCTTTATAAGACAAATTATATCTTTGTAAGAAGTGGGTTATAATTAGTGTTATTGTTTGGATTTTTTTTTTTTTTTTTTTTTTTTTTTTTTGAGTTTGAGCTTTTGGTTGTGATTAGTGTTAGCATTTAAAATAAAACTAGAGTTCCATGTTCAGTGCTATGGTCCATGGTCCAGTTCCACATAAGGTCAGAGATCTACAACCAACTATCAGGTTCAAGCCTAAGGTCATGTTCAGGGTGCTGTGTAAATTAGGTCAAGGTTGGGGACAGTATTCATGTTCATATCCTAGGTGGTGATTCAGTATCCATGTTGAAGGTCAGACTCAGTTTCATGTTTGAGATCCTGACCTGGAGTTCATATTCTAAGATTGGAGGTGCAAGTTGAAGGACTGGGTTTAGGATAGATAGGTAGTAGATAATATCAATTCTAAAGATAATATCTATAGTCTAAAGATAATGTCCATAGATAATATCAAGTCTAAAGTACATGTCAAATCTAAAATTCAGTACAACTGGATCTGATATTGTCAATATCCAGTTGAAATGTAGAAATCCAGATTGAGGTCAAGGGTTGAGATACAAGTTTTAGTTCTAAGATCTAGGTCCAAGTTTAAGGTCCAAGTTCCTGATTGTAAGATCCAGTGTGCACATTCAGGTTCAGGTTCATTTCAATTTTCAAGGTCTGGGTCCATGAAAAAGACCTAGATACAATGTTAAATTTGAAAGCATAGCAAAATCCAGTTCTAAGGTTGGAGTTCAATTGTCAATATCTAAGATCTGGGAAAATGGGCAGGCCCAGTACTGAGTTTAGGTTTGAGTTTCCAGTCCAAATCTGCAACCTAATTCTAAGGTCCATTCTCAAGAATCAACATACATAGGTCCAGGGTCTGCTTATAGGGTCTAGGTATAAGTCAAAGTTCTAAGTATAGATCTAATGTCCAATTTAGATCCAAGTTCCAGGTTTAAGGAACCAGAAGGAGGAAAAGGACAAGTACAGAGCTTCAGATAACTGTACACACAGTATCACACTTTTGTCAAATCATTGCCATTCTAAGAAAACTTTAATACTCAAGAAGCTTTTTATTTCTAAAAATTAACCTGTTTTCCTCAGCTATAAGAACTACCTTTACCATATTTCCTTCTTTACAGTTACATAGAATTATTATTTTATATTGACTGCCTGCCAAGCTACAGTGTCTCAAGTTGTGTCACAGTTTATAGAGGAATGGACTTTCTGAAGGCATAAAATATTGTCCTTCATAAACCGGGCACGGTGGCTCACGCTTGTAATCCCAGCACTTAGGGAGGCTGAGACAGGAGAATCGCCAGTTCAAAGCCAGCCTCAGCAATGGCGAGGAGCTAAGCAACTCAGTGAGACCCTGTCTCTACATAAAACATAAAATAGGGTTGAGGATGTGGCTCAGTGGTCGAGTGCCCCTGAGTTCAATCCCCAGTACCTATATATATATATAGTCCTTCATTAGAAATTTTTCATTCATGATATTCTGGTTTTCCACAGGATGCTGTTAGTAGGCTAACCTTTACTCCCCCATCTGATGGAGGCTGGGAGAATGTTATCAGTTAACCTGCCAGGATAGTGTCTGTTAGAATGAGCAGGGAGGTGAATTTCTGTCACCTGCCAGTAATAACAAGTAGGTGAACAAGTAGTGAAATAATGCTCATTTGCTACTAGGTAATGTAGTCGTGTTTAGGGGAATGTTGAGCTTCTGCCCTGACAGAAGAATTAATTACAGTATAAGGCAAAGCTAGTCATCATTCCTCTTTACCCTATCTGGAGCACACCCTGGTAACAGGTGGAACTAGAGGGGACCTGATCCTCTAATCCCTCTTGACACAAATGAAAATGAATAAAGGGGTCGGGAGAGGACTTCCCCGTTCTGTGTCAGTGGATCTCATGAAAACTTGAAATTACATCCTCAATTGGAGGCAACAAAGTGGTATGTTTGTTGCCTTATTTTGCTGGGAAGATGTCAGTGTGACAAAGGGGAAAGCCGAACTTCTATCTAATCCATGCAACAAAGTAATATGAATCTAAACTTCATTTTTGCTGGGGAGTTGTGGAGGATGGGGCAGTAGGAAGCAGAACTTACAAGGTAACTGGGGCCTTAAGCTACACTTAAATAGGAAGACTGCCTGAAGCTTATTTGGATCCCGAGTTACAGAATATAATATCCAAATCATTCAGGACAACTGAAAATCACTCATCACAACAAGAACTAAGAATATCACAACTTAAAGAAACAAGAAAATCTACAACATGAATATGTCATCATGAATCAGATATTGGAATTATCTAACAAGAACTTTAAAGAAGTCATCATTAAAATGCTACAAAAAAAGAATATGAATTCTCTTGAACCAAATGGAAAAAAAATAGAAAATTTCAGCAATGCAATGGATGTTATAAAACCAAAGGCCAATTACAGATATGAAAAATAAAATACTCAAATAAAAACCTTAATGGATGAACTCAAATAGTAGAGTGGAGATGACAAATCAAAGAATTCATGAACATGATGACAGATCAAAATAATTTACCTATTTTAGCAACAGATATAAGACTGAAAATAAGTGAACAAAGTCTTGGGGATCTGTTGGACAGTAACAAAAAAGCTAATATTCACAACATCAATGCAATAGAGGAGGGAAGAGGTGGAACTGAAAAAAAAAGTTTGAAAAATTAATGGCTTAAAGTATCACTAATTTGGAAATACGCATTAATCTATAGATTTAAGAAACTGAGCAAACCCCAAATAGGATAAACCTTAAGAAATACATGCCAAAATATATAATAATTGAACTCTGAGACTAAAGACAAACAAAAAAATCTTAAAAGAAGCTAGGTAGAAATGATACATTACTTAAGATTCAAATGTTCATGGATTTCTTATCTGTAAACATGAAGTCCAAAAGGAAGCAGAAAAAAACATTTTATAAGCACTAAAAGAAAAGAATCAACCACAAACTCTATAGCAAAACTATCCTTCAGGAATAAAGAAGAAATAAATTTTCAGAAGAAGGAAAACAAAGGTTCCAACACACTATCATTGAAGAATGGCTAAAGGAAATTCTCTAAAGAGAAAAGAAAGGATAAAGAATATCTTGTGATTTCAAAAACAAAAATGTAGGTACAGGTAACTACAGAGGTAAAAATATAATAGATTATCCTTATTTCCCTGAGATACTTAAGTCATATTCAAATGTGGAGCCAAAAATTTTACACCATCTGATATGATTCTCAAAGTATGTAGGAGAAATACTTAAGACATGAATGTTTTTAAAATGTAGAAGGCAAAAGGACCTAAATCAAAGTAAGGAATACATGTATATGTCGGTAGAATATAGCAAGGTATATATGAATTCTATAATGCTTAGAAGAAAAATATAAAAGCAATACACTCAAAAACATAAATAAATCAACATGGAATCTTTAAAACAAAAAATTTAAGTGATTCATGGGAAAGCAGTGTTTTAGTTTTTTCACTACTGTGACCAAAAGACCTGAGAAGAACAATTTTAGGAAGAAAGGTTTATTTGGGGGCTCATGGCTTCAGAGGTCTCAGTTTATAGATAGCTGGCTTCATTCCTTGGGGCTCAGAGTGAGGCAGAACATCATAGTGGAATAGTGTGGCAAAGAAAAGTAGGTCAGGGTATGGCCATCAAGAAGCAGAGAGAAAGTTCCACACTTCAGGGACAAAACATATATATATATATATATACACACACACACACACACACACATACCGAAAAGGCATGCACCCCAATGACCCGCCTCCTCCAGCCACACCCTATTTACTTTATTAATCCCTATCAGGGGATTAATGCACGGATTAGGTTAAGGTTCTTATAATCCAATTGTTTGATCTCTAAACTTCCTTGCATTGTCTCTCTCATGCTTTTGGCAGAGGGACACCTAATATCTAAACCATAACAGGCACAGAGGGAGATAGAAAGAGAAACAGGTATAAGAACCAGAAGAAACAAACAGAAAACAAATAATAAAAAGGTAAAGTAAGTTCTAACATCAATTTTCAATATAATTGGCTTTCATATACTAACTAAAAGACAAAGGACTGGCATCACTAAAATGGAAGAGTAGGAAACTAGACAACTCCATCCCTTTGAAGAAGCAATTGATGAACTAGCAAAAGCTGTCAGAATCCAGACTTCCATTTCTGGTTCAGCATATAAATTGCTTAAAAGCTGACACTCCATTCTAAAGATAAGTAAAAATTGGAAAATCAATGACTCTTCTTATGTCCATCAGAAAATTGAGGTCAGAGGGAAAACCACTGCCCCTAAAATTAGGCAGGAAAGATACTGAAAATTACCACTTACCAAACTAGAAACCTATAAGCAGGAACCTACTCAGAACCAGTGCTGCTGTAGGAAAACTTGAGCTGTAATTTAGAAATAGCTGAAAGCTCAGCATCAGGTAAGTTTGAGAGTAAAAATTTTTAGGAGTACTCTATCGCAGGGAGAACTGTTGAGCATTTAACCTCCTGGAGCACCATCAGGTCCTTACAGTAAATACCAGAGAATATTCTCCTCATAGTTCCAGAAGGGGCAAGAGAACAGAAACCATTCTGAAACATACCAGTACATTCTGTTATTTTTAAAAAGGCCTACCTCAGAGGAAACCATTTTACCAGAGCCTGACTTGGGCTTTTATCAGAGCCTAACCTACATGGGGGAAAGGAAACAACTAGCTCCACCTGACTCTGGCTAAAAGGACTCTTGTGAAAAAGGAAAAAAATGAGAATTACTAACTGGTAAAGTTTAAAGTCCAGGGACACAGTCTCACAAAAATTTTGACAGCTAGTTATAGAATAATAGAACACTTTATTTCAACCACACTTGACTTCACCATCATGTTAGTAAAGACTCTTCTGACACAGTTCCTTTGACCCAGCACATAATATCCACCTTTCAAAAAGAAATCACAATTCATACTAAAAGGCAAGAAATATATTTTGAAGGAACTAAATAACCATCAGAATCAGATAGGCAGGAACATTGGAATAAATGAAGGCAAAAAAGAAAAAAGAAAACCTTCATTTTTCTTAAATTTTCTAACATGGCAATTTTTTTCAAAATAATAATATTTGCATACAGTAATGATTTATAAGCATATATGTGTGCTTGTTTGTAAGTGAATTGAATGAGAATAAAAATATTAGGAATAAGAAGGAATTTTGATTGCTTTTCACTGCTTGTGAAGCAGTGTAGTGTTATTTGAAGGTGAACTTAGATTAGTTGTATTTTACAAATTCTAGGGCAATCACTAAAAAAAGTAGAAAAACAAGTATAACTATTGCATTAAGAAAGAGAGAAAAATGGAATCATAAAATACTTAATTAAAGCCATAAAAGGCAGAAAAATATGGAAGAAGAAAAGAGGAATAAGGACCACTGATAGAAGATATTAAACCAATTATATCAATCATTATTTCAGATGTCAGTTGTCTAAATACACCATTTAATAACCAGAGATTGTCAGGGTAGACCAAAAAAAAAAAAAAAAAAAAAAAAAAAAAAAAAAAAAAAAAAAAAAAAAAAAAAAAAAAAAACCCACAACAACCCACTTTAAATACAAATAAACAGATTAAAATTAATAGAATGGAGAAAGGTATACCATGCCAACACTAATAAAGGGAAGCGAAAATAACTATATTAATTTCGTACAGAGCATACTTCAAAGTGAGGAAAGTTATTGAAGATAAAGAGGGATATTACATAAGGATAAAAAAATCAATAACAAGAAAACAGAATCTTCTATCCTTATACACCTAAAAACAGCATCAAAATATGTAAAGCAAAAACTAATAGAACTGCAAGGGGAAACAGATGAATCCACTGCTGTAACTGGACTTTAACATCCCTATATCAGAAATAATCAGGTCTAGCAGATAGTCAATAAGGGCATAGTTGAATCAATATCAATCAACTAGAATAATTGATAACTATAAATTCTTTTCTCTAACAACAGCAAAATATACGTTAGTCTCAAATGTAACAGGGAACATTCACCAAGTATTTTCCATAGTTACAACACAATAGTTGAGGCTGGGTAGTTTATAAACAAAAAAGGTTTGTTTAGCTCACAGTTTGGGGGGGTGAAAGTTCAAGATTGGGTGGCCCCATCAATTAGGCCACATGGTGGGTGGCATCATGTTGGAGTGCATGTGAGAGGAAGAGATCATGTGACAAGACAGGAAGCAGAGTATAGGGAAGGGTGCTTCTTACTCATTGGTAATAACCTTTCACAGGTACTAACTGGGGCCTTACAAGAATTATGCTAATCCCTTCCAAAGCCAGCACTCCCAATGACCTAACTGCTTCCTATTAGGCTCTACCTCTTAAACGTTTACCATTTCTCAACACTGCTACACTAAGGACAAGTTTTCAATCCATGAATTTTTAGCAGATACACCCAGTTAGTAGCACCAAGTAGACCACATTCTGGTCCACAAAATACATCTTTACAATTTTTTAAAAAACATAAATCATGTCATGCTTATTCTTATAACTACAATGTAACTGAACTAGAAATTAATAACAAAGTTAGATGAAAAATCCCCAAATAATTGGAGATTTAAAAACATTTATTTATGTATTTATTGTGATGCTTGGGATCAAACAAGGAGCCTCACAAAAACTAGGCTACTTATCTACTCCTGAGCTACATCCCCAGCACAAAATACACTTTTTTTTACTTTATTTACTTATTTATTTCAAAATATATTTCAAGTTTTATTGACAACATATAAAACATACAAATTTAGAAATATAATGTGATGCTTTGATATAAGTATGCATTGTGAAATGATTACCACAATTAAACTAATTAACATTCATAACCTTATATGGTTATAATTTGCACAAGTGTGTGTGTGTGTTCAAAACAAACTTCTAAATAGTGCATAGGTCAAAGAAGAAATCTCAAGAAATTGAAAAATATTTTAAATAAATGAAAACACAACTTATCAAACTTTGTGGGATGCAGTGAAATAAATGTAGAGAATTGATGTGTATGTTGGAAAATAAGAGAGATCCAAAATCAATATCTTACAAAGCTAGAAAAGAGGGGAAAAGTAAAACCAGAGTAAGCTGGAGACAAATAATAATAGTAAATATGAAAGCAGAAATCAATGAAACCAAACACAGGAAGTCAATAGAAAAACATCAACAAAACCAAAAGCTGGTTCAGCTTTAGTCAAATTAACTTAAAAGGGGAAAATATGCAAATTGCTATCATCAGAAATAAAAGAGGAGACATTGCTACCTATATCATGGAATTAAAATGATAATCATAGAATGTTATAAACATTTCCATGCCTACAAATTTAATAAATTAGATGAAATTGACCAATTGTGTCTTTGAAAGACACAATCTGCCAAAACTCACATTAGAAGAAACAGAAATTTTAATAAACTCCCATTCATTAAAGAAATTTTAAAAATGATTACCTACATGCTATTCCAAAACAAAGTCACTGGATCCAGATGGTTCACTGGCAAATTCTACCAAGTATGTAAGATAGAAATTGTACTAATTCTCCACAATCTCTTTCAGAATATAAAAGCAGAGGAGACACTTCTAACTCATTTTATGAAGCCAGTATTACTGTAACACCAAAGCCAGACATTAAATAAAGAAAACTTCAGACCAATATCTCCCATAAACATAGACAAAAGAATTCTCAACAAAATATTAGGCATATAACATCAGGCAACAAAAAGAATCATGCACCACAATCATATGGTATTTAACCTAAGTATGGAAGACTGGTTCAATATTAGAAAGTCAATACAATCACATGAAAAGGCTAAAAGAGAAAATCACATGATCATATCAATAGAGTCAGGAATAACATTTGATAAAATACTACATGCATTCATAACAAAAACTACAAGATTTCTTATAAGACAAGAATGTCACCTTTCACCACTTCTTTTCATTACTGTACTGAAAGTCTTAGATAATTTAATCCAAAAAGAAAGAAAATGAATGGTGTCCTATTTGGGAAGGGAGAAATAAATGTCTTTATTCACAGATAACATGATCATCACATCAAACATCTCAAAGAATTGAGAAAAATGAACTCTTGGAACTAAAAAAAGAAAATCAATGTTTCAGGATACAAAACTAATGTCCAAAAGTCAATCAATTTCATTTATATCAACACTGAGAAAATAGTATTTGAAAATAAGACATGAGCACTCTTATTAGCATTCTCAAACAATAAAATATTTATGCATAAATTTAACAAAATATGTACAAGATATATGTGAAGAAAACTACAAACCTCTGATTAAAATATATCATAGGAACTAAATAAGTCGAAAGTTATTTCATGTTCATGAAATATTGTCAAGATGTCAGTTCTTCCTGACTTGACCTATAGAATCAAAACAATCCCAACAAAAATCCGGTAATTTATTTTGCAAATATCACAAACCTGATTCTAAAGTGCATATGGAGAGTAAAAAGACTAGAATATACAACACAAAATTGAAGGAGAATAACAAAGTTGGAAGACTGACACCCATGTATTCAAGACTTGTTATAAAGTTATAGTAATTGAGACAGTGTAGTAGTGGTGAAAGAAAAGATAAATAGACCATTTTATAGATTAGAGAGGCCCAGAAATAGACCAAAAAATACATAGTCAACTAATATTTGACAAAGAAGCAAAGACTATACAATGACACAAAGATAATTTTTTAAACAAATGGTGCTAGAACAACTGAATATCCACTTACTAAAAATATTGGATATCCATATGTAGAAGAATGAGATGAGATCCCTATCTCTCACCCTACACAAAAGTCCACTCAAAATGGATCAAAGACCAAGGAATTAGACCAGAAATTTGGCAATTGCTAGAAGAAAATAGGCTCAACACTCCAACATATTGACACAGGCACTAACTTCCTTAACAAGGCCCCAAAATTTCAAGAAATAAAACCAAGAATCAAGTGGGACGGCATCAAAGTAAAAAGTTTCCACACAGTAAAGGGAGCAATGAAGAGTGCAAAGAGAGAGCCTACAGAATGGAAGATCTCTGCCAGGGGATTAATATTTCAGAATATAGACAGGACTAGGAAAAAAATAAACCTTAACACCAAAACCCCCCAAATAACCCAATCAACAAGTGGGCAAAAGAATTAAACAGACACTTCCCAAAATTAAGAAATACAAATAGCCTACAAATATATGAAAAAATATTCAACATACCTAGCAATCAGGGAAATGCAAATCAAAACTACTTGAGATTTAATCTCACTCTAGTCAGAAGGGAAATCATCAAGAATACAATAATAATAAAAACTGATGAGGATGTGGCATAAAAGGTACATTCATACATTGTTGGTGGGTCAGCAAACTAATACAACCACTCTTGAAAATAGCACGGAGATTCCTCAAAAGACAAGAAATAGACCATATGACCCAGCTATCCTGTTTTATCTAAAAGAACTAAAGTCAGCATATTATAGTGATACATACATATCAATATTTATAGCTGCACAATTCGCAGTAGCCAAGTTATGGAACCAGCTTAGGTGCCCATCAATGGAAGAATGGATAAAGAAAATGTGGTGTGTACCTTATAGGTTTTACTCAGCCAGAAAGAAGAATGCAATTATGGTATTTGCTGGAAAATGGATGGAACTGGAGAACATCACACTAAGTGAATAAGCCTGACCCAGAAAGTCAAGGATTGTATATTTTCTCTCATATAGAGAAGCTAGACCAAAATAAGGGAAGAAAGGGTGGGGGAATGCCATGAAGATGGAAGAGAAATCAATGGAGTAGAGGAAGGGAATTCAGGGGGAGTGAGGAAGGACAGGAAAAGGGATGAACAATGTAATGAAATTGACTAAATTATGCCATGTACATATATGAATACGTTAGAGTTAATTTCATCTTTATGTTTATCTATAAAGCACAAATTTAAGAAATTATAAATAAATATAAGGAAGATCAGTAAAGTATAGAAAGGGGAACAGAAATAAGGATGAGAGGAGGGAAAGAGTTAAGTATTTGGTGACTAAAGAAAATCATATTCCATGCATGTATGATTGTGTCAAAATGAACTGCAATATTATGTATAATGCACTAATAAAAACATTAAGAAGTGAAAAAAGACAATCTAATTTTTACATGGTTAAAGAATTTGAATGGACATTTCTCTAAAGAAGACTAATAAGTACATCAAAAAAGATGCTCAACAATTTTTTTTTCATTAGGAAAATGCAAACCATGAACACAATGAGATACCACTTTATACCCCCTAGGATGACTAATCATAAAAACACAAAATAGGAAGTATTGGTGTGGATGTGGATAAATTGGAACCCTTACCAATTGCTAATGAAGATGTTGTATAAGGTGTTCAATATTGGTAAAGAGTTTGAAAATATCTATCAAGATTATCATGCACTTTTTATCCTTCATTCTATTAATATGATGTGACATTTGTTGATTACATATGTTGAAACATTCTTGCATGCAGGGCTAAATCCCAGTTGATTATGACATGATCTTTATAATGTGTTATTGAATTAGGCTTGTTACTTTTTTGCTGAGTTTTGCATCTACAGCCATTAAAGATATTGGCTTATGATTTTTTCCTCACAGTGTCCTTTTTTGGCTTTGGTATTTGGGTTACCACTGGCCTTATAAAATGAGTTTGGGCCAGGCACAGTGGCTCACACCTGTAATCCCAGTGGCTCAAAAGCCTTAGGCAGGAGGATTGAGAGTTCAAAGCCAGCCTCAGCAAAAGCAAGGTGCTAAGCAATCCATAACCGGGTCATATGGTGGTCTCTAAATAAAATAGAGTCTCTAAATAAAATACAAAATAGGGCTGAGGATGTGGCTCAGTGGTCGAGTGCCCATAGTTCAATCCTTTATACACCCAAAATAGAAAGTAAAATGAGTTTGGAAGAGTTTGAGAAGCCATCTGTTTCTGAGTTTTTCTGTGGGAGTTTTTTATTGTTTATTTAATATCACTTACTATTGTTCTGTTCATATTTTCTATTTCTTTATGCTTCAGTTTTGGTAGGTTGAATGTTTCTAGTGATTTACCCATTTCTTCTATGTTAGTCAATTTGTTGGCATACAATTATCTATTAAGATCCTTTGTATTTCTGTGGTATCAGTTGTAATGTCTTCTATTTCATTTTTATCTTATTAGAATCATCTTTTTTTCTTAATTATCCTACTTGAAATTTTGTTGATTTTATTTTTGTCAATAAAACAACCCTTAGTTTTGTTGATATTAAATGGAAAGAGACCTCTGTGGTAGCCCAGTCAAGGTCAGGCCCAAGATTGCTACCTGCCAATCTAGTGGATCCACAGGGGAACCCAGACCCAGATGAAAAACTGCCTCCAGGGACCCCTGTGGCTGAGGCCTGAGACTGCCCCTAGTTCAGCACCAGAGCCCCTGCCAATCCTTGAGAGCCCAGGACCAGGACCAAACCCACCACCTGGGACCTCTGAAGGAGTTCAAGTCAAGATCAGGCCTAGTACTGCCCTCACAGGTTTGTGTGAGAGCCCAGGCCCAGGACCACCCCTGCACAGAGTGGAGATCCACACTGTTGCTCCCTTCCTGTATCCATCTTGTACACTGCAGTTCCTCCCATGTAGTAGCCTCTACCTTGGGTCAACAGACAGGGCATGGAGGCAGTGGCCCACCAAAGCACTGCATCTCCAATCAATCAGCCCAAAGCCATTGTTAAATCCCACCGTTTTAGCCTCATCTCTGAAAGTATTTGCATCCATCTTGAGCCACTCCCACTGCCATCCTGAGTTACCTCCACTACCGCCTCCACCTTCAGTGGCAGTAGTGTCCATCTGGGGACACCTGCTGGGGACTGGAAGTGAACTTCAAGGTGAGATACAGGTAATCTGTAGGGCCACTGCAAGGATAGAAACCACAATACCTCAGATCGGCATGGCAAAAAAGGAAGATACATAATCAACATGAAAAAACAAGGGAAGAAAGTGCCCCAAACAAACCAAGATACTACAGTAATAGAATCCATTGACAGCACAGTTGATGAAATGTCAGAGGAAGAATTCAGAATCCTCATATCAAATAAAGTGGACTTCAAATCAAAGTTAGTGAAGAGGGATAAAGAAGGACATTTCATACTTAAGGGAATTATACATCAACAAGACATAACTATTATAAATATCTATGGCCCAAACAATGGGGTATCTATGTATATCAAACAAACCCTTCTCAACTACAAAAATCAAATAGACCATAACACAATAATACTTGGTGACTCTAGTACAGCTCTCTCACCACTGGATAGATCTTCCAAACAAAAACTAAACAAAGAAACCATAGAACTCAATAAAACAATCAATAATTTAGACTTAGACATATATACATTCCATCCATCAATGAGCAAATACACTTATTTTTCTCAACAGCACCTGGAACCTTCTCCAAAATAGATCATATGTTATGCTACAAAGCAAGTCTTAGCAAATACAAAGAAATAGAGATACTACCCTGCATCTTATCTGACCATAATGGAATAAAATTGGAAATCAATGACAGATTAAAAAATAGGAACTACTCCAACACTTAGAGACTAAATAATATGCTATTGAATATGCATAGATAACAGAAGACATCAGGGAAGAGATAAAGAATTCTTGGAGGTCTGGAGATTGCACAATACATACTACTACTAAAATACATGTCAAATCAGTGTCTCCTTTATGATGAAATGAATTATTAGATAAGACATAGCTATACAGATAGATGGATTGATAAATACTTGAATTAATGTAGAAAATTTATTTCCTAAGATAAGAGAAATGAATATTTTACCTCTGAAAAGCAGAGAAGTGTTAAAAATATGTCTGGGGGCTGGGGTTGTGGCTCAGTGGTTGAGCACTTGCCTCACATGTGTGAGGCACTGGGTTCAATCCTCAGCACTACATAAAATAAAGTATTGCATTCATCTACAACTAAAAAATATTCTTAAAAATATATCTGTCATAAATCACATTATATTCTAATTATCTTTAGAGTTTCTTAAAATGAAGTAATGGCAGTAATTGATGGCTAGAATTTTTTGATCTTAGACTTGAAAAGGGAAAATTAAGGAAGTAGGATTAAAAGTTGAACTATATTGTTTAGTTTTAGTCTGTCAAGAACTCAAAAGATAAGAAGGAATTGAAAATTGAAGCAGTTCATTGTTCTGACTATTGGCTTTATACTACACTTGATTTCATCAGTATTACCCAAGTTTTTTCAATTATACAATGCATGTGGGCCTTTAGTGTCTTAAGAATAATATCTTTACATGTGATACAGAAATAATTGCATTATGATTCTCATAACAGAAAAACATCTAAGTAAAACTTTAAGCATATGTAAGGAAAATACATAAATGTGTTAAAATAAAAATACATAAATAACTATTCCACAATATTTTCTTAAAATTCTTGGGTTAAAGAGAGGACACATTTGATCTGTTATGAGGACATCAATCATTAAGCACCAACTAACACACAATGTATAGGACAATGTTCCTAAGAAATGTATGAACCAATATTTGGACTAGTAAGATATTTTTTAACTTTCTAGTCAAGTATAAAATACTTAAACACTAAAATTGTACAGCTCAATAGATTTGTACCATCCAAACACAGCAAGTAATCAATTTGGTGGTCAAGATATATTTCAAAAATTCTGGAAACCAGCCAATTTTTATTTCTATTACTGTCTCACAACGTCATAGAATGAGAACAAAATTTCATAAATAACTTCCTGTGTTGCAAAAATGTGAAAAAACTTATTTAAGTCAATCCTCATTTAGTAAATGAAACAGAAAAACAATATATATTGTATATGACCATATATATATGACCACAAAGACCTATGAACCATGGATTCTGTATTCTGAAATGCTAATAATTAAACAAATGAAGAAAGTCTGATAAATATTTTGCCACAGCTAGATTCCACTATAATAATTTTAGATCCAACATGAAATTCCTAAAACAATTGTCTTAAATCCTATATTCTTCCTTAAAAGCAGAAAGGAATTAAAATGAAATAATAATGATAAGAACTCAATAATATAGGTAACCTTGGTTAGTGTGTCACTGAGGAAAATGACATATCTTAAAAATATTCTCAAATAAGCCTCTGAAAAGACAAATACAGAGACCTCAAAATTTGATGCAGAACATACAATATATGAATTTAAAAGGATATTGTTCTAGGTACTCACCCCTATTTCTGATGTAAGTCTAGCTCTTCTGTGACCAGTGTCTAGCTCTTCTATCTCATGAGACTTGATGGAAAAAAGCAAAGACATAGTTTTAGAAAGTACTGAAGAGTAAAAATATCAAAGCGCTAAAATAGTTTCCATTGTCATTATTTAATATGGCCAAACAGTGTTCCTTTCTTTTAGCAATATCAATGGGACTTCCAGTACACATCACATTTGCTTGACCCTTAATTCAGTCTTCTTAATCTCTTCATTTGTGGCTCAGGAACATACTTTCTATATATAAATATGCATAATTTGATGTAAGAAAATGAAGCAAGTTTTGAGCCACTGAACATTTTAAAGGTGTATACTGCCTCATAACATAGGATGCTACTACCTGCGACGAGAGAAAAGAAAGACATGCTCACAGTGGTGTTCTATTGCCACTGAAGGATTGATGACCAATTAAAGCCAGGTTTGGAGAGTCTTATTTGTCCTATTAAAGGGTCACATATCCGGACCTCAGATTGCTATCTGCAATGAGTCCCTCAGCATCCGCAGACAATTGTGCTGTTCATCGATCCAGACAAGCACCCTCTTAACAAACAAGCATTCTATAGCCAGGCTCATTTTGTACAGGTTTATCTACTGCATTCTGCATGAAGAGCAGTAAATATACAGTATACATTTTGTTTAGTATCTGAATAATGGAACTCACATGTGAAATAAATGATCTTGGGTCACTCTAGTACAATTAGACAAACTGTTAGGAAACTTTAAAAAATCTTAAATCAACTAAATTTAAAGAAGTAAATGAGACATCAGAATAATATATGATTACAGTACAAGTAAGAGTAGAAACATCAAAGTTCTGTATGTGCTAAAAATAAAAAGTCAATGTTTACCACACTTAAATTTCATAGTGAAATTATTTTCGCTAAACAAAATGATAAAAATTCAGTAACTAAAAAATTATTCAAGTTACTTCAAAATAGATTTTTAAAAAGGGAAGGAATAATGATGAAGTTTCGCCTTCCATGAAGGAATACTCATAAGGAAAAATATGTCTATCATAAAAATAATCTCCTTTGAGCCTCTGAATTCATAGACCCTGAAATTATGACATGATTGACCACTGAATACACAGAATTTTAAAAGCATGAAAGTAGCTGCTCACCTGTCTTCCCTGAAGTCAATAACTTGTACTAGCTTTTAACCTACAGCAAAATTCAAAGAAAATAAATCAGATCAGAAAAGTACCACATCAATTAAAATTAAAATTAAAAATAAAGCACAACATTGGTTCCATCATAATTATTTATGTATCATACAGGTGTCCCAGCATTTCCAGGCCTTGCCACAAACTCACAGTTGCTTAACTTTTTTGTCACTTTTGTCATTTCATTTATTCACTTGTTTCCTCCCTAAATTATTTCTTCTGAAAATAGTTAATAATACTTTCTATGAAGTTATTCAGTAAGTGACAAAGTAGTTATCTCTTAAATAGGATATTCTAAATTGTATTCAAATATTTTATGAAAATATCCTATGATATAAAAATGAAGGAAGGAAGGAAGGATAGGTAGGTGGTGGGTACATGATAATGGTATTATGGGATCATCAACTGAGCCAGTTCTGAAAGTGGTATTTGTCCTTTTAGAGAGTCACTCAGCTGGACCTTAGCACTTGATATTTGTGCTTATCATCAATCCAGACAAATCTACTCCCAGTAAATAAGCATTCCTCATACCATACTAATATGCCCATTGGTTTATCACCAGCATGCAGATTTTTTTCTATGAAGTGATACAATAAGTGAGACCGCACTTGTCTCTTTAATAGGAAATTCTAAAGCTGTCTTCAACCAGTAAAGATTTTATAAAAATACCCTGTGATGTAAAAAACAAAAAGATAAGAGAATAGGTGGACATTTGACTTGACTTTTGGGTAGCTGGCTATCATGGCAACTCTAGAAGTTTCTCAGGACACTTACTGCAGTGGGACAGTTGTCAGTGCTGATATATTTACTCAATATATTAAAAAAAAAGAATCACAAGTTAACTGTGAACTTGGGTTATATCATTTAGGTGATTTTTTTTTTTTTTTTGGTACTAGAGATTGAACTCAGGGGCACTCGACCATTGAGCCACATCCCTAGCCCTATTTTGTGTTTTATGTAGAGACAGGGTCTCACTGAGTTGCTTAGCACCTCGCCATTGCTGAGGCTGACTTTGAACTCGTGATTCTCCTGTCTCAGCCTCCTTAAGTGCTGGGATTACAGGCTTGTGCTACTGCGCCCGGCATTTTAGATGATTATTAAAGTATGTTAAGTTATACCTGACAGCAGTACAGAACATGACACTTCTTTCATCTGATTGGTTTATAGTCCTCATCCAGGGAAATTTATGTTCATATTAGGACCAAAGGATCATTACCCCACACCATTGTTTTATCTGACTAGGAGCAACTTTATTTCAACACAATCCACATTCAGGCCAACCAATTCTGTTTCATGAATTGTTGCCTTTATTAACCTGCAAATGCTCTCAAATATATGGGACTTTTTATGAAACTCTATCCTAATTACTATTGTATAAAATATATGTCCTTTCATAAGCTGTGTAAAATCTCTGATGAATAGAAGTAAATGTATAAGGGGGCTGAGGTTGTGGCTCAGTGGCAGAGCACTTGCCTCACATGTATGAGGCACTGGGTTCGATCCTCAGCACCACATAACAATAAATAAACAAAATAAAGACACTCTGTTCATGTATAACTAAAAAAATATTTAAAAAAGAATTAAATGTATAGGAATACTACATGTAAAATATTAACTGTTATATCCATCAAAGGAACTGATTAGCAATAATTATTATTTGTTAGACAAAAATCCAAATTATATTTAAGAATTTATTAAGTTTCAAATCAAAATCTCTTAAGAGAGAAAAGTATCTTAAGAGCCAAGATAACATCTATGACATGTAACACATACACTCA
>PVHX01001845.1:117309-188405 GCA_004024805.1 Geosciurus inauris
AAAAAAAAAAAAAAAAAAAGAGGAGGAGGAAAACAAAGTAAAGCAGGGAAAAGTAACCCACAATCCCTAAAAAATCGACAGGCAGATGACACATTTTAAAATGAGAAAAAAATGCAAATTTATTATAAAAAAATTCATAGGAGAGGATTTAAAAACAAAAGCAAGCAAAAGAAAACTACCAAGAAGTAAGGGAATGAAAATCTGCTAGAGAAATCCCAAGGCTAGTAGGTATTCAAGTTATTCAGAGAGAATAGAACTCTTTCTAAACACCCTGAGAATTTGGTATAGACACCAAATGGACCATCCCTTAAGTGTAGGACTATGCTGATTCTAGACTAAAAAATAATGTAGATGTGTCCAAAAAACATGACATTTGGCTCTTTCATCTTTCCATGTCACCAGTATGGGATGCTTTGATGTCTTGGCTGATACCAACAATACCAGTAAGAGAGGAAAACACCACTTTCTTATTAGGCTATACTCCAAAGTTATTGCCTGGTTTCTAGATGTGATGATGAAGCATGGTTACATTAGTCAATGTGAAATCATTGACAATCACAGAGCTGGGGAAATTGTTGTTAACCTCACAGGTAGGTTAAACAAGTATGAAGTAATCTGTCATAGAGTTTATGTGCAACTCAATGATCTAGAAAAATGGCAAAAATAATCTGCTTTCATCCCATCAGTTTGGTTTTTTTGGTACTGATGACCTCAGCTGCCATAATGGGCCACAAAAATGCAAGGCAAAAACCATGTGGGAGGGAAAATCCTGGGTTTCTCTTTGTAGGAATATAATTCAAATAAAATTCCTCAACGGAAAAAAAGCAAGATTTTTGAAAAGTCAAAGATAATGGAGGGGGTGTAGTCATAATTCTAACAAAATGTCCTCTCCAAATGTTACCAAATAGTTCTATAGTGCTAAGGTCTGTACATGAGGTCTTCTCCAAAAGTACATGTATGAAACAATGCAGGAAAGTTTAGAGGTGAAATGACTGGGTTATGAGAATCTTGACCCAATCAGTGAATTAATCTCCTGATAGGGATTATTACTGGTAACTGTAGGCAGGTAAGGTGTGGCTAAAGGAAGTGGGTCCCTGGGGGTGTTCCTTTGAGGTATATATTTTGTTCTTGTTGAGTGGAGCTCTCTCTGCTTCCTGGTACCATGTTCCCAGCTGCTTTCCTCTGCCACACACTTCTGCCATGATGTTCTGCCTTACCTCAGGCCCTGAGGAATGGAATCAATCATCTATGGATTGGGACCTCTGAACCTTGAGTCCTTAAATAAACTTTTCCTTTTCTAATTATTCTTGTCAGATCTTTTGGTCATGGCAGCAAAACAGCTGACTAAAACACACAAGTACAAAAACTTTTTACAAAACTACATCCTCAACATTACTTAAGATAGAGAACACAAAAACTTAAAAGTACTCTAAGAACTGGAACAAGACATGGATGTCCTCTCTCATCACTCCTATTCAACATAGACCTTGATACTCTAGCCAGAGCAATTAGACAGATGAAAGAAATTAAAGGGATATGAATAGGAAAAGAAAAACTCAAACTATCATTGTTTGCTGATGACATGATACTATACTTAGAGGATCCAAAAAATTCCACCAGAAAACTACTAGAATTAGTAAATGAATTAATAAATAAAACTACTAGAATTAATAAAAGTGGCAGGATATAAAATCAACACTCATAAATCAAATGCATTTCTATATATCAGTGATGAACTGCAGAAAGAGAAATTAGGAAAACTACCCCATCACAATAGCCTCAAAAAAAAAAAAAAACAAAAAAACTTGGGAATCAATCTAACAAAAGAGGTGAAAGGCCTATACAATGAAAACTACAGAACACTAAAGAAAGAAATTGAAAAAGACCTTAGAAGACATAAAGATCTCCCATGCTCTTGGATAGGCAGAAGTAACATCAAAATGGTCATACTACCCAAAGCGCTATACAGATTCAATGCGATTCCAATTAGTATCCCAACATTTCTTAAAGAAATAGAAAAAGCAATCATGAATTCATTTGGAAAAATAAGAGACCCAGAATAGCCAAAGAAATCTTTAGCAAGAAGAGTAAAGCAAGAGACATCACAATAACAGACCTTAAACTATACTGCAGAGCTAAAGTAACAAAAACTACATGGTGTTGGCACCAAAATAGACATGTAGACCAATGATACAGAATAGAAGATGCAGAAAACTCACATAAATTCAGTAGTCTTATACTAGACAAAGGTGTCAAACACATACATTGGAGAAAAGATAGCCTCTTCAACAAATGATGCTGGGAAAACTAGAAATCCATATGCAGCAAAATGAAACTAAATTCTTATCTCTCACCATGCACAAAGCTCAACTCAAAGTGGATCAAGGACCTAGGAATTAGACCAGAGACCCTGCACCTAACAGAAGAAAAAGTAGGCCCAAAACTTTATCATGTCGGATTAGGTCCTGACTTTCTTAACCAGACTCCTAAAGCACAAGAAATAAAATCAAGAATTAATAAATGGGATGAATTCAAACTAAAAAGCTTCTTCTCAGCAAAGGAAACAAGAACATGAAGTCCCAGATATTTGAGAGCATTTGCAGGTTAATAAAGGCAACAATTCATGAAACAGAATTGGTTGGCCTGAATGTGGATTGTGTTGAAATAAAGTTGCTCCTAGTCAGATAAAACAATGGTGTGGGGTAATGATCTCACAGAGTGGGAGAACATCTTTCCCACACACACATCAGATAGAGCACTACTTTCTAGGATATATAAACAAGTACTTAAAAAACAACAACAACAACAAAATCCAATCAATAAATGGGCTAAGGAACTGAACAGCCACTTCTCAGAAGAAGATATACAATTGATCAACAAATATATGAAAAATGTTGAACTTCTCTAGTAATTAGAGAATTGAAAATCAAAACTACTCTTTCATCTCACTCCAGTCAGAATGGCAGTTATCACGAATACAAGCAATAATAAATAAGTGTTGGCAAGGATGCAGGGGAAAAGGTACACTCATACATTGCTGGTAGCACTAAAAATTGGTGCAACCACTATAGAAAGCAGTATGGAGATTCCTTAGAAAATCTGGAATGGAACCACCATTTGACCCAGCTACCCTACTCCTTGGTCTATACACAAAGGACTTAAAATCAGCATACTATAGTGATGCAGCCACATCCATGTTCATAGCAGCTCAATTCACAATAGCTAAACTGTGGAACAAACCTAGATGTCCTTGAACAGATGAACAGATGAAGAAACTATGGTATATATACACAATGGAATATTACTCAGCATTAGAATGGAATAAAATTATGGCATTTTCAGGTAAATGGCTGGATTTGGGTAATATCAGGCTAAGTGAAGTAAGACAATCCTCCAAAATTAAAGGCCAAATGTTCTGATAAGTGGATGCTGATCCATAATGAGTGGGGGGAGAATGGAGGAACTTTGGGCAAAGGGGAAGGTGGAGAGAGGAGGAGGAATGGAGGCAGAAAAGATGGTGGAATGAGATGGACATCATTACCCTAGATACATGTATGACTGCACATATAATGAAACTCTACATCATGTACAACCAGAAAAATGAAAAGTTGTGCTCCATTTGTATACAATGGATCAAAAAGCATTCTGCTGTCATGTACAACTAATTAGAACAAATAAACAAAAAGAACTTAAAAGTAACTGAGTAAAAAGAAATAAAGCAACTGACAAAAAAGCCATATTCACAGACCCAATGCAAGTTGAAGAGCACTTTGAGGGACCTGCAGGATAGTGCAGTGACTCTAGAAATTACTCTTCTCCACGTACAACCCATGGAAACCCTAGAAAGACCTGGGTAGACTGAATCTCTGACTACTGGAAGGAGACTTCAAGTTATGCTTAATGTAAAGACCCAGATGGCCCAGTGCAAGATTTAAAGAATCAGAATTGATTTACAGAGGTAAGCATGATTTTAAAGGATACAATCTAGAGTCTGTTTTCTAAATGTATACTTCTAGGGGAGGAAAATACAAAGGGTAAAACTATTCCCTTTGGCTATCATGTGGTAAAGAGGAAAAAATAAAAAAGGAGAAATTTCAGATCCTGTAAGACAAAAAAAGAACTACAAAATCAGGACTCACAACCCCTTTTCCTCTTTAAACAAATTAACTAAGCTCACTAAAAAGACAAGGGTCACCTACTCTGGTTTATGCTATCATGTCCTCAAGAAAATATAAATATATTTTCATGTCCTCAAGAAAATATAAGGTATTGTCATTGAAATAAACCATGGAACCCTACACATATTCATCTTCTTTTTCTGAGAATACCTACTATAATGGTATCATTAAACCATGATTGAAAATTGACAGGAGACAAAACAGATCTTGGACATATCAGGTGTACTGATATCAACAAGCCAAAAAGTGGTCTTCATTACCTAAGGAAAGAAGAGCAAGATCAAGAGGAGAAATAATTATTTCCTATGTGTATGGCTCATGTATGCTATTCCTTAATGGAGAGATTTGCTTAGTACTGAAAAATTATCTACTACAGAGGCTATAAAGGCTAAATATAAACATCTCTTGAATTTGGAGAACCTCTAAAGTTGTTTAAGGCAGAAACAAGAACTTTAATTGATCACCCTTATTTGAATATTGATGGAAGCTATATTAATAGTAATTGATTTTATCAATTGCTTGTAATTCCTCATATAATGATCATAGTAGAGCCATATGACTAATAAAAAGACAGCTAACCACTCATAACTATATTTTATTTTCTGAATATATATATATATATTATTTTTTCTCAAGAATAATATCATCTATAAATTACTCATTGAGAAAAAGAACCTAAAATGGTAATTGTTTTGCCTCAACAAATGACCCTGATTATCCCAAGGATCTTATTAACATTTGACTTTACTCATACCACATACTTCCATTATAATGAAATGGAACCAAATGATACTTGGGAGATAAAAATCAGGAACAATTTGTTCATCAGTTTATCCAATTTCAAGTTTCCTGAACAAACATATTAATGAAACTCATATTCTTACCCTAATTGCAAGGGTCTTTCAGTGATAAGCAATTCATCAGTGATCAAAAAATATCCCAACACTGTTAAAATTCAGTACTAATATTTTTTCTGTTAGTGTATTGAGACCCCAAATAACTATAGCACACTGAGCATAATTCCAACATATGATATTTGCCAACCTTCAATAAAATCAATTATATACATAAACGTAAGAATTTTCTCATGTTTCAGTCAATTGTTGAGAAGAAAACTCTATAATGATATGCTGTCTGAATTAATAATTATTATAGAGGTGAGTCTTCACTAATCCAATGGTCTAATTTGGAATTCTTCAGTCAGCAAAAGTAGTTATTCACCTCTGCTCAACAGAATAGTGCCAGCAAGACTCACTGAAACATGAGATGAGAGAAAAAGAGAGCCAACATCTTAGTGCCAAATATCCAAGAGAATTTGGAATTACAGAAAACTTAAGACTTAATCATAATTTGACTTAGAAGCATTTAGAACAAATGCATTTAGAATGAAAACAAGTTTCACAGGAGGCTTCATCACTGGAAACCCAAAATAAAATTCTCATGAAAGGAAACCAAGAAATCCAAATGTCTTGTCTCACAATTCTCACCTAAGCTAGGCCTTGGCATAATCCGACTGAGTCTGACTTTTGAGCCATCACTTTTGTTCAAGATAACATACAGTCATTGAACCAAGCCATGGCACTCATATATTTAGATGTAATATACTTACCAGACATGGATCTTTAAACACTGGTACTATAGCAAACCAGATGCCACATATTTACTGTTGGACACTTGGGTGGTACAAATTGCCTCATGGACAACAGTGTAAAAAATTTCTTCCTTTGTAGTCTTTCTCTAGGACACATGAATAAGACTATAGTCAAAGGGAAGCATTATGTATGGCTTATATATGTATGGCTCCTGATTGCTACTTCTATTTTTATAAGACTTATATGTTTGATACTCCTAATATGAACCATTTTAAAGCTACAGAACATCGATTGACCACTTACAGTAAGATCAAAGAAAATAGGTTTCATATCTTTTGATCATAGGTTTTCATGTCAAGGAATGATTTACCTATAGATGAAATATCACTCTCATCACTTGGTTAAATATGCAAGTACCTACATTAGTAGTAACTGGTATTATATATACCATATGCATTCTTTTTTATTGAATATAATGAAGCCACATAAGACTCAGAATGTGAAAATAGGACTTCAGACTAATCATTGTTTTCAATATCAGTAAAAGGCAACCAAGCCAGGCGCAGTGGCGCAAGTCTGTAATCCCAGCACTTAGGGAGGCTGAGACAGGAGAATCGCGAGTTCAAAGCCAGCCTCAGCAGTGGCGAGGTGCTAAGCAACTCAGTGAGACCCTGTCTCTACATAAAAAAACACAAAATAAGGCTGGGGATGTGGCTCAGTGGTCAAGTGCCCCTGAGTGCAATCTCCAGTATCAAGAAAAAAAAAAAAAGGCAACCAATATACATTGTAGGTTAGGTATCTGTGGGCTTTGCATCCATGATTAAAATACCCATGGACTGTGTACTATGTAGTTCAGCCTAGGATGGTTGCATCTGTACTGAAAATGTATTAACTATTTTGTTGTGTTGTTATTATTCCCTAAGCAATATAGTATAACAACTATTTACATACAAGAATTAAATTGTTATATAAGAATTTGTATTGTATTAGATACTATAAATAATCTAGAGATGATTTAAAGTATATAGAAGGATTTCATTATATGCAGATATTATACCATTTTATATAAGGAACTTGAGCATGTACAGATTTTGGTGTCTGCGTAGGTTCCTGGAATCAATCCGTTATATTTATGGAGGGATGACTATACCACAGTCTTAAATGATTCCCTGAAATCGCAAAGTCTTTCAGTTGTGAAAAGTGCTTCATTGATCCAGAAACATCATAACAGCATAGCAACCTAAAGGATAGAATAAGAAACAGATTATTCGTTTGTACATAAAGACTAAAATGAATATTTCATTGAAGAGATAATTGCAATGAATTATAAAAATCCTATCATTTTGGGGGGGTATCGGGGATTGAACTCAGGGGTATTCGACCACTGAGTTACATCCCCAGCCCTATTTTGTGTTTCATGTAGAGGCAGGGTCTCACTGAGTTGCTTAGTACCTCGCTGTTGCTGAGGCTGGCTTCAGACTCGCAACTCTCCTGTCTCAGCCTCTCAGAGTGCTGGGATTACAGGCATGCACCACCGTGCTCATCTAAAAATCCTATCTTTAAATCAAAATCAAAGCATGTTTTGTTTAGGTGAAAAGAGTTCTAATGAGGATCCATCATACACTCATTGGGAAGATTAGGTTATCATTCATTAATTTTGCATAAATTAATAGATGTAATCTCTTTTTTCTTTCTTTTCTTTTCTTTTCCTTTTGAGATGAAGTCTTGCTATGCTGCTCAGACTGGCCTTCAATTCTTGAGTTCAGGTGATTCTCTTGCCTCAGTCTCCTGGCTGTAATCATTTCAAAGGCCAAACTTCAGTAGTCAAATGGTCTATCTGGTAATGTTTAATTAGTAAAGGCAGAACTCATATCTAATGCATGCAATGGCAATTCTCTCGCTGGTTGAACAGTCTGAAGTACACAAGGAGAAAAAACAAGCTAAGACATTCGATGTATGAGTAATAACAATAAAGATACTAAAATCAGGATAAAATAATATGAATATTCTCTTAGAAACAAACAGAAGCAGGTAAAACAAGATACCCCAAAGATTTTCTTCCTTCTGAGCCCAAAATGAATATCCTCTGAAAATCTAATTACTTCCTACACCTTGTTGCCAGGATTATTGCCTCTTTTGAGCTTCAGCATAATCCCACTGAGCATGATTTTTACATAATTGTATCTCCTTAAGATATTCTCTCCACATAAATTCACTTTGCCTTGTAAACACTTACCAGAATGGCATTAAACCATGATTCAGAGAGACAGGAGACTCATTAGATTCACTGCAGCATACTTGAGTGGCAAGAATTGCCAAAGAGTGCTCTTACTCAGTAGTCCTTATCTAGGAGGACAAGAATAGGGCAACAGCATTAGGACTGAAAATTTCAGTGAGAAGTGAGCTTTTTTCCCCAAGAAGATTCCATCAAATGGGCCGATCAGGCATTGAGGAGAACCAATAATGGACTTATGATTACTGAATTGAAGATCCGGTCATCTTCATTTCTATATTAGGAACAACTGTCATCATTTAAAAAAAAAAACATTTTTTTTAGTTGTAGATGGACACAATACCTTTATTTATTTATTTTATGTGGTGCTGAGGATCGAATCCAGTGCCTCACACATGGGAGGCAAGCACTCTACCACTGAGCCACAACCCCAGGCCAATTGTCATCATTTTTAACATGCACCTTCATTATTATGAAAATAATTATAAAGACTAGATTACCAGAAGGAGATGAATTAAAGCCGCTCGGCAAGGCTTTATTGGAAATATCCGCTCTCGGGCTGAATTCTCCCGTCCATCAGAGTGTGTCCGGGAGAAATGGCGCTGGGGCTCTGGTGTGGAGAGAATTTCAAAAGGCCCGGTCAGGAAGGGGAGGGTTTGGGGGCAGGAAGAGAAAGCCAGAGTCCTTCCTGGATAGGTCAGGAAAAACCCGCTGATTAACAGGAGGCCTGTCTACTGTTGACGTCAGCATCCGGCTGGCAGCTCCGTTTTGTAGCTGCCCTGATCCTGGACCCTGATCCGACCTAACAATAATGGTGTCTCATGATGCTCAGGAGCAGAAAATTTGGCATGATTTTGGTCATCAAATTATTAAATTGTTGTTTCACAGGCAAAACACATACTGGATCTTCTCCATTACTGTAGTCCTACACTCATGGGAAGTTTATCAGTGACTTCATGTCCAAACCATAACATTTCACACTTGCCTTCAAAAGCTTGTGTCAATCACACAATGCAAAATGCATTTACTTCACCTTTAAGAATTTCATAATCTTAACAGTTCCAGCATTGCTCAAAAGGGCAAATCCAAAGTCTCCCTTCTGAGACCCAAGGCAAATTCTTGGCTGTGAGCTCCTATTAACATCAAAAGAGAGTAACATATGTCCAATATTTCAGTGGCACAGAGTAAACATTCCAATTTAAACAGGAGGAATAAAGACATGGAAAGAAGGGATGGGGTCAAACCAAGACTGAAACCCAGCCAGGCAAACAAGGCCCTCAATTCCACATAAAGCCTCCAGAACACATAGCTGTGAGATGTGCTCTCTAAATGATTTAGGCAGAGCAAGAGCTCCTGGCTGCTTTGACATTGCCAGTTACAGCATGCACATAGACTATCTTTTAGCCTGGCTCCCTCCACAGTCAGAAGCTTTCCTTAGCAGATGGTCCACCTTACTGGCATCTCTTAATTCCTGGGTATCCATTCAAGCTTTGACTTTACCTTTACAGCTTCACCCACCACCTTCTCAGGGGCAGCCTGCAGGGACTCTGATCCTGTTACACTTTGCCTGGCCTGCCAAGACTTCCTTTGAAATCTCAATGGAAGCTCCCATGACCCCTTAATTCCAGCATTCTGTATTCCTGAAGAACCAAAAACATGTGGATGATGCCAAAGTCTACTGCCAGCTCATGCAATATCTGGGCCCCCTAGAATCACAGCTACAGTAGCATCTTGGTGCCTGGGCAGTTAAGTATACTGGATGAAAAACTTCTAGGCCTCTCTGTGCAAGCAGGGCACGTCCATAATCTCTTTTCAAAGGAATTTTCCTTTCAAGACTCTTGGACCTGCGATAGGTATGGTCTTACAAATGACTGAGATGCCCTCAAGTCATCCTTCCTATCGTCTCTGTGTAAAGTAATTAGAAAATTTTTATTGGCTCTAATCACTTTAACAACCACATTTTCCTTGGCCTCAGTTTTACATAAACTTTTCTGGCTAAACACAAGTTTTTACATTCTTTCATTTCTATATTCTGCCCTAGAAACTCACAGTAAACCTGGTTAAAAAGTTATCAGCAAAATAAACAGCACTGAGTGAAATCTGTGCTGTGCTTCCTCCACCAGATTAATATGTTCATCATCTTTAAATTCTGACTCAAGTAAAGTCTCAAGACATGGACAAAATATAGGCGAGTTTTTTTTTGCCAGATATAATCTGAATGGCCTTTAGTCCAATTCCCAACCAATCCCCCTTTCCCGATGAAACCTCGTGAACACAGATCACATTTATATCAGAATTCGGTATTCTGAGCCCACCTGAGTCACCTTTTAGGTTATCCATAAAATGTGTGAAACCTTCTACAGGCTTTGTCTCTAAACTTTTTAAATTCCTCTGCAAATCAACTCCAAAGGATTGTGAACCATATGGTCAGGTTAGTCATAACAAAGACCCAACTGCTTGGTACCAATTTCTGTGTTAATTGGATTTGAGTCACTATAAAAAAAAATACCTGAGAAGAGCAACATAGAGGAGGAAAATTTTTGTACTCACAGTTCAGATAATCACTCCAAGGACAGAAGAGTCCATTAAACGTGGCCACAGGTAAGGCAGAATTTGACTGCAAAAGGGCAAGGTGGATGAGTAAACATGCATCATGGCAGCCAGGTATCAAGGAAAGAAGGAAAAAAAAGGACATACAAGGAAGATGAACACTTACAGGGAAGACAACTAATAATTCACTTTCTCCAGGAACATTCCAACTAAGTACAGTCACAGTCCAATCAAATCATTAAGACTAGGAAGAACTGCTGAGCTTATATCACTCAAATACAAAACAAATGACCTCCAAAACTTCCACCATTAAAAAAGAGACATTGGGAGACACAACCTACACAAAGCATGACAGTAAGAGTGTATTTATAAAACAACAACAACAAAACTATACGACACATGCATAGAAAGACCAGGAAAACCTTGACAAAGGATCTAACTTGAACTTTAAATCAGAGACAAAGAGGGCAATTGGCTGTAGCAGAACACTTCTGGGCTCACTTTCCCATCCTATGAGTAAAAGTATTCAAAGCACATGACCACAGCCAAATACCCACATGTACCACTCTACTACAACCCATGGAATCTGCCTGTACATGGTCAGATTGAATGTAGAGTGTCTTTTACCCCACTCCTCACCTTCCCCACCAGTTACCATGCAAGCCCCTCGGATGCCCTGCCACTCCAGAATTTGTCCTGTCCATCTGATCAGGGGCAAACCCATTCATGTCCTTTTTCCTTCCAGCCCCCAGGGACAGATGCCCCATGGGCACATACTGCTGCCATGAAACCAATGGTGATGACCTGTAGCCAACAAATCCCACCTCTGACCCAGCGACTGCAGTTGCCTGATTGAGAACCTACTTGTCCAGCCCTTCACACGCCCAGGTCCTTCACATCTGTGATTAGCCTCTGCCCCATCACCATGGAGGGTCAAGAAAGGAAGGTGACCTTTAGCAAGGAGATCCCCTGGACAACCTCCCTGAACAAGACATCTCAGGGTAGCCCGTGGCCGTGGCTAAAGGCCTCCACCAACTTTGACCCAGGTTTTCATACTCCTCCCAGTAGCAGTGATCTAGCCCCACGACCCCAGCCATCTGCTCACCTGTGCCTGGCCAGTTAGGGGCATCCACCTGCTCTGCTCCTCTCACTGGAAGGAAAAGGAGGACAAAGGAGCTGAGCAAAAGCTTGGCCCCAAGATTTGTCATGGGACCAGAGTGGCCGGTGCCCAGCTACTGAGCATGGAGTTTTGGCGCTTGACTGAAGAATACCTCCACAGGCTTGGGCCTCTTGGGATGCCTAGTGGGGCCTTCAGGTCTGTGGCCCCCATTGTGACTGCCCTGTTTAAGAGGGACACAGGGATGCTCAGGTCCTTTTCCACCAATGTCCCCTAGCCTGGGCCTCAGTGCAATCCTATTGAGTGTGATTTTTATGTCTTCATCTCTTTTCAAGACAATAAAAGCATCATCATCAATCCAAACCCAGATGATCCTCTCCCCACACATCCTCTCACTGGCACTTGCACCTGGATTGGCTTACCCAAGATTGATAAGCGAGGTCAGTGTGCCAGCGGTTCTTGAGGATCAGCCAAGTCAGGACTACGCTGCTGCGAGGGAGTTCAAGACACTGTTCCTGCCAGGAGCATGGCCTGGTGGAAAGAGGAAAGTAGCTGAGGGGGAAGGATGCCAGCCTTGGGGCCAGGCTCACACAGTCATTTCCTGTATGGACCCCAGGGTTCCATCCCCAAAGGCGACCCCTATCTGCAGCTGTGAGCCACCAGTCCTGCAGGCCCAGTGTCTAAAAGTACACTGGTGGGTACCTGGGAACAAGGCACAGGACAAGATGCCTGGGAACCTAGGGACCCAGCATCCTACTGCCCCCTCCTGCATCAAGGAGTCCCAGCAGAGTCTGGTAGCCAGACCAGGCCCTGAGACCAGGGCACACTCACTATCAAACTGCCTTTACAGAAGCCCTCCTGCATCGGCCAGCATGCAGGAGAATCACACATCCTTTCCTTAAGTGCATGGGTCCAAAAAGGTAACCCTTCCGCCACAGGCCCAAGAACACTGAACTGCATAACCTGGAGCCACTTCCTTCCTGGGTACAGTCCTGCAGTGAGTTCCTCCCTGGCCCCAGGCACAGACTCTAAGTCAAAGGAATCCCATCCCCACCAAGAAGCTAAACCCTTCCCCTGGGCCTCATTCTTTCAGCCTGGAGGTGAGCCTGGGTCTCCAAAGTACCACAATCCCTTTTTCTGGGAGCCTTTTGACCACACGCCCTCCTGTGGTACCCTTGGGATAATGCCCTGGCACCTAAACATGCCAGTGATGAGGCTCTAGGCAGAGGCAGGCTTGAGGGACAGACATGGAGAGGATACAGGAGTCTAGGCTGGATCCCCTGCATACCCAGCAGACCCTAAACCCCCACATCCCTTTGCATCTCCCTAAGACTCTGCCTGCATCCACAGATTGAGTGCCAACCATGACCTTCACCCCTCCCTCTCACCATCACTGCCTGCCACCATGCTGCCCCCTGGATGCCAGGGCACTCCAGAGATTGACCAGTCCTTCTCATCAGGGGGAAGTCCATTCATACTATTCATCCTCCCAAACCCCAGGGCCTGATGGCCCACAGGCACACAGCACTGCCATGAAGCCAATGGCACCCTGTAGCCAACAAGTCTCTCCTCTGGCCCAGGAGTGGTGGAGGCCTGACTGGACCTAAATTCTAGGGAGCCTTGCCCCTCGCTTCAACTTTTCTGATGGGCCTCTGTCCTATCACCATTGCTCTTCAAGAAGAGAAGGTGATCTGGAGCAAGGAGATCCCCAAATAGCATCTTTCCTAGACAAGGGATCTCAGGGTTACCTGCCCTGCCTTGAGGCCTCCACCTTTGCCTCCCAGTTTCACCCTTTGCTCTTCCCTGCAGCAGTGATTCAGCCCCATGACCCCAGCCATCTGCTCACCTTTGCCTGTGGAGGCAGGGAGGCCTAACTGCTCTGCTGGTCTCCCTGGAAGGCAAAAGGAGAGAAAAGGAGCTGAGCAAGAGGGTGGCTCTGGAACTTTCTTGTGGCAAGGATAGCAAGTGCCCTGATCCTGAGCTTTTGTGCCTGATTGAGGAGCACCTCCACCAACTTAGGCCATCTGGGATTCCAGGTTGCCCCCAGTGTGACTGCCCCTAGAGGGACATAGTGATGCTTGAATCCTCTTGAAATTTTCTTTCAGCATATTATTTGAACCTGATTCTCTGTCTCATCCTGTATTTTTTAGTTTTATGCATTTGTCTTATTGAGGATAATTTTTCTTATGGTCTTATTTTTTTTAAGAATTTGTATATTTCTCATTACTAAACTACTTTTTTTTTGCTATAAAATGAAGAATTTGCTATATTTGTTGATGTGTACCATGTTCTACTTTTCACATTAGTTCCTCTAAGTCTAACATTAGTTTTTTTGTGTAAGATGTAGAACTATCTTGTTTTTGTTTTTGTTTTTCTGTGCTGTGGATCAAGTCCATGTGCTAGTGCATGGTAGGCCATCATCATGCCCCTGAGCTACATATTCAGCCTGTAGGAGGACCCTGTTTTATAAGTGAATATGATTTCTTTTGGCTGTTCCTTTAAGGAGTTTCTTTACTTTGGAAGACTCTTTAGGATCTCTTAGTATTGCCTTATACCTGGCATTTATGATCGATCTAGTTAAGAATGGGGAGGAGACAGATTTCATACGTTGTAAGATTTGGGTTCAGGAAAAGTCTTTTTAATAAGAGATTTTGAATAGAGGCCTGACTGTTTATCTGTCATTATTCATCTGTCTGTCTTCCGTCTCACATCCAGCCTAGGTTCTCTTCCAATGATTATATGTACACTGAAAGGTTGTCTTGTGGATCTCCACATTCTCAAATCTGATATCCCGACCCAGTGGATAGTGCTCATGCTTAGGCAGTATTTCAAACCATAGACCTCATAAATCTCTGCTGTGGCCTCTGAACCATTTTCTTTCTTGGAACCATCCTCATCCATTTCCAATACACATCTCAGATACAGAGCAAAGCCAAAATATGGAAACCATGATGAATGTTTCTTCCTTCATCGGAACCACAATTCTTCTAGCCTGTGGAAGAACCCATGGTTCAGAATCCGTCTTAACATCATCATGATGAATTTAGCCAAAATTCATATTTCTTGCTCACAAGCACATTGCCTTGGTCCACTCCAAGGGTAAGGGCTATTTTCAGAGGGATGTTTGATCTTCACACAGAGAATGTGGACACAACAAAGGGTTATCTTGGAGGATGAGGCCTCACCTATAGCATCTTTCTCAACCTCAGCCAATTGATTCAACATTTCCCCCTCACCCCTCAATGCTTCATGACTTCCACTTAGCTATTTCACTTCTCAACAGAATCTGCCTACTCCAAGGCTGTGTGTAGGGCCAATTCCTGAATCTTAGTACCTCATCTCTGGGGGCTGGATCCATCACAGGACAAAGTTCTTTCAAGATACTGATGATCTCCTAATTTCCCTATGCCCCACTCAGTCCTAGTGGCAGTATTAGGCTGACAGAAACCTACACTTGGAAGCTAGGCGCAGTGGTGCATGCCTGTAATCCCAGCACTTTGGGAGGCTGAGACAGGAGAATTGTGAATTCAAAGCCAGCCTCAGCAATGGTGAGGTGCTAAGCAACTCAGTGAGACCCTGTCTCTACATAAAACACAAAATAGGGCTGGGGATGTGGCTCAGTGGTTGAGTGCCTCTGAGTTCAATCCTTGGTACCAAAAAGAAAAAAAAAAAAAGAAACCTACACTTGGGAGGATAATACTTGCCATATGCTTTTGTGAAGAAACCAATTTTCCCTTGACTTCCTTCACCGTTGCAGGTGATTATTTATTTTGTGGGATAAGATCCAGAAATCAGAATTTATCCTCACATTATGATTCAGGTTGTCTAATGAATCAATCCTCATGGCCCTAAAGGTGGCCTTTGTGACTTCCAACACCATTGTTCATGGATGATGACACCTGAAATACACTTACTTATGACCACTGAGGCAATGGTGCCAGTCTTGGTAGCCCATCTCACTGAAAGGCATGATTAGTGAAAATGAGCTGAGTAAAGAGCTGCAAATATTTTTGGAGTTTAACTTAGTCTTGCCCTTTGTGTAATTCTCTTTAGCAGCATTTTAAAGTTGTCACCTCTTTTTAAAACAATATAAGTTCTCATCATCTACTAAACCCAAAGTTCTCCTTCCATCCACATGCATTCTCTTTGACTTGGACATACTTGTCCTTGGTTATTCAAAAATTATGTTTCTTCTTTTATTTTGGTACTGGAGTTTGAACCAAGGGTGCTTTACCACTGAGCTGTATCCTATTTAAAAAAAATTTTTTGAGACAAGCCCTTACTAAGTTGCCAAGGCTGGCATTAAACTTGTAATCCTCCTCCTCAGCCCTCCAAGTCACTGGGATTATAGGTATGGGCCTCCACACTTGGCTACTATGTTTCCATTTATGTAATGAATTTCTTGTTTAAACATCTATTTCATATGGATCCCCCCATTTCATCAGTTCAAAGAAGCATTCTCCACTTTGAGCTTCTGTGCTAGATTAAAAATGTATGTTTACCTCTCGTGAGGTCTGAGTAGTTTAATGTTTTCCTTGATGGGTGATATTTACTGTTATGTCCTGTTATGGACAGTGTAGCCTAATATCAACCAATGCCTAAATGACACATAATACAGAGATCTTATACTTGTGGAACTGCTCTTATATTAGGCAAATTATAGAGCATTCCGTTTTTCCTACCTACCTTATATATTTGAGACACATCACTAATATTTTGCATTTACAGTTGAAGCCACAGCTATGTCAAGGTCTATAACCAGGTGTCAACAACTCTGAATAGCATTCTTTTTCAAGCAGCATTTATCATTCATTGCATAAACTTCCATTATTCTAAAAGTAAAACATTCACATCCTATTAAGCAACTGAAATTCATGTATGAATTGCCTCATCAATATAATTTGAGGTTTAATGGAAATATCAACTTACTTTTGTAACTTGTAATATGAAGTCTCACATTTTCATTTTTGTTAAGAATCCTTAAATTTTCAACATTTATGCAGTAAACCAAAGGCAGAATGAAAATCTTAGAATTATAACTTATATTACAAAGATTTTGGTATAGTTTCTTATAAAAATAAATAAGTATTGAGCATTGGTCTATCAATAAAAAAATCCCATAACTGTCAGGCACATCAAATATAATAAGTAAAGAATTTGTCTTAGGTTAAGAAAAGCAGCCAATTAATAAGAGTACATATCAATGTTCAGATTGACCAAATGAGTAAACCTTACTGACTTGAGGAGTATTCATTACAGGTAATGTATAATTAAATATGATGTCAGTTTTACTGATGTGGATGACTTGAAAATTTAGGCTAAGTGTGTTGATGAGGATGTCCCATTTTTGTGGATTATGTCATAAAAGTTTTTCTAAAGAAAAGACCCTGTGTTTTTCATTATTGTGTGTAGTATCGTACTTAATGATATTTCTACTATAACAGAAATTCAAGATTCAATAATATGCTTGGCAATGAAACTTAAAGTTAAATAATTTGAGAAGCAAACTGATTATCTGAATGTCAGCTCATCAGTTCTATATTATTCCATTATTTGAAATATAATACAGAAAGTGTATGCTGTGAATGATGTCAAATGTTGTTGGTATTGCCTTGACAATTCTTAGATTTACCAAATCACAACATGCATTTAAGTTCTCTAAATGAAAAAATGTAATTGACACAAATATGTGTACATATTTATGGGGCACAGTAGGGAGGAAGAATAAGTTCTAGTATTATTTATAAGTTCATTTTCTTCATGAATGATTGACCTACTTGATGACATCATCATATGAAAATTGTCACTTTCCCCTGAACACTAATTTAAATAATACTCAGATATTTCTGAGTCATAGCCTTAGTAATTGTCCCAAAGATGTGATATTATTTTAGTATAATTATAGAAGTAGAGAAGTTGGTGTACCTCTACTATAATATTTTTATTTTGCTCTGGTTTTGGTTTTATGATATGTCAGTCATTGACAATGACTTGCAATATAAAAACAATGAAATATCTGTCATGATTTGAAATTATTTTATGTGGGTTGCTCAAGTGCCTGAAAATGATTATAACTCCAAGTGGTTTGACATCTGAATTTTGGATCTGGAGGTAATCTGTCTATCCATCTACCTATCTATGTATCTATCCATCCATCCATTCACTTACTTTTGGTGCTGGGTATTGAAACCAGGGCCTTACATATACTAAGCATTTATTGTTATAAGGGGAACTAAGTCCCAGCCACCCTCTTTTTAAAAATTTACTAAAATGTTTTATTTACTTCAAATCAGAGTTATTTCAAAACCAAACATTACTGAGTCTTCTCTATCCTTTTAAAATTGAAATATAATGTTTGTATATATTTATAAAATATAGTATAATGTTTTGATTCATGTATTTATTGAGTAGTGATCAATTGAGTGTAATTATCATATCTATTTCCTTAAACTTTGGTCATTTCTTTATGGTGAGTACACTCAAATTCAGATATACAGTGCTTTATTATTAATCATATTCACCCTGCTATGCCATAGAACACCAGAATTCATATGTCGTTCTAAGAGTGTCATTTTATAGGATATTCCATATGAAATGGACCACGAAAAATGTTCCTGATATATCTCCTTGAAGAGACAGGCCAAGAATGAGCAACAAAATGCTTTGTGCCTGCATGATACCACATGAAAGAGTCTCCAAAAATCAAGAAACATATATGCTCTGTCCTTGTGTTTGGTGAATCGATATTCCATGACCTCCATAATGGGTCATATATGCAAGAATGAGCATATCTATCCATTAAGGAAAAGCATATGTGAGCCATAACTCTCACAAGGCACACAAGGAAAGTAATATTTAGTTTGTACACTTGTCTTACTCCTCTCCAATTACATTAAAAAACTGAGAAGAAAAGGAGCTGTTTGGCCTGGTGGCAAATTATATGACATTAGTATCATACATAGAACACATCAGAAAACCAGTTCACTTTAGCACATGAGCTTCATAAAAGCTGTCTGGTAAATATATTCAGGTCAAAAATGTATGTGTGGAGAGTGCAAGGGATTAGGTTAGTGGTAAGCATGTTATATTGTCTTGAAGAGAGACGATTACATTAAAATTATGCTCAATTGAACTATTCTGAGGCCCAGGCTTGATAAGAATTATAAGGTTAGAAGTTAGGATTAATTCTGGGGTAGTTTTATTTGGGGCTTAAGAAAGTGAAACCCTAGTGTAGAACTTTGTTGCTCAACTGTATGTACTTCTAACTGAATGAAAAATTCTCTTTCCTTAAGATTTATTTCAGTGATGTATAATTCTTAGATATTCTATTAGATTAAGGGCTCATTTTGTGGGATCTTTTATTACATTGTATCTTTTAGTAATATGTGCAGCCAAGAGGAAAACTCTTTCATTGAAAAGAGGCTAGTGGCTATCTATAATCAGATACATTTCATAAGACTTTCAGATTAGTGTAAATTCATCTTAAGGCAATTGTATTTACTCATTCAAGGAAATTTACTATCAATGTGAAGTTGTCTTTGGAAATTAATTAGTGACCTACTTGGTGTAATTCTATGACAGAATCTTCACTTTTTAACCTCAATTTGATAAGTTAAAAATTGAGGGAAAACTGAGTTTGGTGGTTCATGCCTGTAATCAATCAGCTGTTCAGGAAGCTGATAGGATGATTGCAGGTTCTAGGTCAGCATCAGCCTCAGCCACTTAAAGAGACCCTCTTATTAAGCCACATACCTACTTTTTCTCTTATTTGTAATTGAATTACTACCAACAAAAGTGCCCTAAAAATGGAAGGGACCAAGGATTTATTGTGATTTATCTGTAGTTTTATATCTGTAAATTTAGGAAATTGCCTCAGTGAACTGTGATAAAAATCAGTGGGGTAATCATCCAGTTTGAGAACAGTATTCAGCTTCTCCTAGTTCACTTTCTGCAGAAGGGTTTTGAGTAATATTGTTAGTAGTCCTTCATGTTGGGTTTCCAAGGCAAAAAGAGTAGGCTGATTTGTTAGAGGAGTTGGATAATTGGATCCTGAGGCTTTGGCACTCCCTGATGTGGGTTTCTAATTTGGTCCCTGTTTTGCTGCTTCTATTAGTCAAACAGAGAACTGGAAGCAGCACTCTATTCAACAGTCAATGTGTACTCTGTGTAGACTGAAAACATTGGAGAGCACCTTAGGAAATTTTTTTTGGTGTCTCCCCAGAGCACTGGAAAATAATTCCTAAGGTATTTAATACCATTTAGAGAAAGGGCATATGGACTCTTACCATTTTAGGTCCCACCAGCAGTCCTGGATAACTTCTAACGAGGATTTGAGGTGCTAGAATTCCAATACAGGAGGGTCAATATTCATATTGAGAATATAAATTGATTTTGCCACTTAATAGCCTGACTCCAATTTTATTCTATTTCATCCAACTTGCTAGGGCAGTCCCTCATCACACTGTTTTCTTTCTATGACAGTCTTTTATCCAAATTCTCAATGGTTACTTGATCTCTTCTCTGAATCATTTCTGCTTCCATAGCTGTTTTGTATAGCATAGAACACTTCCTTATCCCATCCCAAGAATGGAAGTCAGTGTAATGCTTATGAGCACTGTCTTAAGCCATCAAATCGCTTCAAGAGACAAGCTATACTATTCCCCTTACATACATTTATTTGATCTCAAAAATTCTAACAAGGGTTGAAATCCTTAAATCCTTGTGCATTGGTGTTTAGACAGATTCAGTGAAGCTGGTTTGGGTAGTGTTTATATATCCCTGGTACAGGAATCCAGAGAGTTCTCTTCTTTAGTTGTCTTTATCTAAGAGAACAGGAGTAGGATGGTAGTCAAAGATGAGAACTATATCTCATGGGTGCTACTCCTAAAAAGGAAATCAGATATCAAGAAGCTCCTAATTTTATTGAATTTTACATCCACTAACAAATTATCTAGATCTCAGTCCTCTGGGTGCAATTGTCAGGAGCTTTGAATATTCATAGTCCATTAATGGCCTACAAACTTTATAACCCTATGCAAATCTAAAATAATATAACAAGGATGAATTTATGTACTTTCACATTTAGACCCAAATATTGCACCATAGAAATTATACCAACGAATCATACATTTTCTCAACTTTCAGTCAAAGCAAGCTCAGATAAGAAATGAGAATCTTAGAAGGAATTCATGAAAAAAAGAACCCATACTGATATTTATATTATCTAAAATAATGAATATAAATGCCTTAGAAGCAAGTTTTCACTAGAATAAAGGTCTATTTGGAATTTCTTAATTATCAAAGGTAGACTTAATACATATAATGATGTACATCCTCCCAGTCATATTTATTACAACATAGTAAAGTCACAGGAAAGGAGCTGAGATCATTTTTCTGAAAATTATGAGACTGAATTATTAAAATTAGATTAAATAAAATAAATTGTTCATGTGTAAGGAAACAGATGAATAAAATAAGTTTCTTTCAGGAGATTGATTATTTGAAGTCCAGAGGTATGATCTCTATTCTAATGAAGATAATAATATGTGAATTTAGACAATATTGAACTGTAGAGATAATAGCAATGAATCAAAATATTTCTCAATTTTTTAAAAAAGCAAAGCTTGGGTATGAAATTAAGTTTCTTAGTTGGACAGAATGGTATGCACCTGTAGTCTCAGCTACTCAGGAGGCTGAACTCAAGGATTGCTTTAGCCAAAGAGTTTGAGATCAGCCTAGGCAACATAATAAAACACAATTTCTAAAAAAATCAATAAAGTTCCTCTCGTGAGGATCATATCCTCTATATGGATCACTCATCAGGAATTAGCCATAATAATATGGATATTTTCTGAATGTGTGTATCCCTTCAACTCCTCAGGATCCTTTTGTTTTCAATCTTTGCAATTACAAATGGTGCCACTGTAAGCATTCATGTGTACATATTTTAGGTCATACATTTATGCTTTTTTGTCAAATATATGCCTGAGAGTATGATGTCTCCATTCAACTTTAGTGAATACTAATTGCATTCTAAACAGGTTGTTAGAGTTTGTAATTTTAGATATCCTTATGGGTACTTGTTTTATGGGATTATTGTTTGAATTATTATTTTCCCATTGTTAATGGCTTTGAGTACCTTTACATATACTTACTGGCCATTTGGATATCCTCTTTTGTGATGCACCTATTTAAATTTTGTCTTGCTTTTTGACATTAAAGATTTATATAATGGTTCTCCATCAAATATATATTTTGATAGACAAGTTTTAATTTTGATGCAAACCAAGTCATCAATTTTATCTTTATATGGTTAGTGCTTCTGGTATTTCATTTTATTTTTTTACCTTTTCCAAAGTTATAATGACAATAAAACATATTCAAGAAGCTTTGGCCTTTTTTGTGTAGAGCAGCATCACACTTAGAAATAATTTCTTTGTATAGTTTGAAAAGGGACTCCATTTTTTTCCCATACTGATATCCAATAGACCTGACATCAACTATTTAAGAGACCGTCCTTTCATCATCATTTGGAAGTAATGCCTTTATCATAAATCAAGTAATCATAATCTGCTGTCTGTGGAGTCTGTATGTTGCACCATAGGGATATCTTTCTGTCTTTTGTAAGTACATGGTAATTTTATAACAAGCCTTCAGATTTGGTCATTTTAACACATGCAACCTTGTTCATAAGGCTATCTCAGCTCTTCATGTTTCTGAACTCTATAATTCTTGAAATCAGATTGATGATTTAAAAAAAAGCCCAGATGTGTAATGATATTGCACTGGAACTTTAGTTAAATTTCAGAGAGAATTAACATTATACATAAGTGAATCTTTTAAACTGGACATTCTCTCCATTTGTAAGGTATTATATTTACTCTCTTTCAATAATGAAACTTTCCTACGTATAACTGATGTTTCTGATGTTCCTGAAAATATTATCTTCCTAAAACTTCATTTTTCATTTGCTATTTAACATAGAGATACATTTAATTTATTTTCTTTTTAATTTGGCAACTTTGTTCAATAAGTTTCCTAATTTTCATTGCTCATGATCAGATATTTTTTGTCTGTAAATAATAAAATTTATGACTTTCCTTTTCCAATTCTCATTCCATGGCTTATACTAGTTAGGCCATCCAGTATAGTATTGAACACAAATGATGAGAGAAAAATTATTATTATTTTTTCATTGTGAAAGGAAAGCTTTCAGTATCTCCACTATCAGTGATTTCACAATTGAGTTCTTTGTAACTGCCCCTTACCTCATTAAAGAATTTTGTTCAACTCCAAATTCTTAGTTCCAGTAGGGAGATTTAAGAAGAATAGCTTTTGTATTTTTATCAAAGCTTTATATTTCTTTTCCTCTTGTGTTACCTTGGTGAATTACATTGGATGCTTTTAGATTCTTTGATAATAGTTTTATATCTACCATAAGAAGAATGAAGATGACACAGAGTTCCCAAATATGCTGAACCTAGTTGCCTTTATTATAAATATATTAAAATCATACTTTTGCCATACTCAATGAACCACTGTTGATAAGTTATTAACAAAGATCTACTTTATTCAGATTTCCATAGTTTTTACCTAGTGTCTAATTATTGTTCTGCTACTATACTACATTTAGTTATCTTGTCTACTTAGTCTCTTCTTGGATGTGACAGTTTCTCAAACTTTCCTTCTGGAAAAACCTTCAGATTTTTGAGACAAACTGGCAAAATAATTTGTAGAAGGTCTCAAGTGCAATCTAATGATGTTTCTCATGATTATATTGGTTTTGTGGTTTTGGGGGAAGCAAATCATAGAGGTAAAGTGTAGTTCTCATCACATCATATCAAGGGTACATACTATCAACATGATTTATCACTACTAACGTTGACCTTAAACATCACGTTGAGACATTAGTCATTAGGTTTCTCCTTTGTAAAGTTTATTCTTCTTTCTGACCCCCTATTTTCACACTTCATTCTTTGCGAGAAAGTCACTATGAATAGCCCACATTTGAGGAGTAATGAATCATACTACACCTTCTTGAAGACAAAGTATCTACAAAAATTCTGTACAAGAACTTTCTTTCTTTCTTTCTATTGCTATGAATTCATGAATATTTATTTTATATTTTGGGTTATAATCCAATATCATGCAGCTCATGGTTTCAAGATTGTTCCAGCTTTGACAATTAGGTCTTTTGGTTGGTTCCTGTATCCCTTTGATATACTTCTATCAATGTGGTATTATAAATTATTTTTTATTGTTTCCTTACTTTCTGGAACTATAAGATGTTCTGGGTTCATCTTGTACATTTCCTACAAAGTAATAGAATCAGCCATTTCTGCAAGGATTTCTGATTTGTTTTGTTGGATAATGGTATTAGAAACCAAGATCTGGAATATAAGTATGTCCATTGCTATTAGGGTGACTTTGCTTCTAGACCTTTGCAGTTGACAGACTAAGAAGTTTCTGTATACATATGCAATGATGATGTATATACACACATTTTTATGTATGTAACCACCTGTATGTATATGAAACTAAACATGAATTTAAATAGATGTCTCTAACTCTAATCCATTATAATATGGATCATTCTGGTCTTTTCTCCTTGCTTATATTTAACCTTCTACTCCAAGAATAAGAAAAATCATATGACAACCATTTACTTAATTGCTTAACTCCAGTATTCATGTGTAAGTTTCAGAATTGCTAACTCATATGCCCATGAGAAACAATTTTATCAAATTGCTTATACAGTCACTTTGCTTTTAGTTTTACAGATTCCATTCATTTTTGGTTACTTAAGTCAGCACTTTCCTCCATCCCTGCCAATCTTATCAGTGAGACTGTTTCATACATTTATAATACAACTGGGTTCTTTAGTCATATTCTGTATTCCATCCTGGGATCCTCCTAAATTACTTTTTTTAAAAACTTTGTGTGATGCTGAGGATCGAACCCAGTGCCTCACATGTGCTAGGCAAGTACTTTACCACTGAGCCATAATCTCATCCCTTAAATTACTTTTTAAAATTTCATATATTAAAGTTTACTCTTTGTATTGTAAGTTTGTATGAGTTTTACAAATGCATAGTATCACATGTACACAATTATAGTAGCATACAAAATACTCACTGTGCTTTACTCAATAAATCCTAGCCCCTCTACCAAAACCTCTGCCAATCCCTAATATACATGGTTTTACCTTTTCCATAAGGTCATATAAAAGGAAGCACATTATATGTATCTTTTTTAGGATGACTTCTTTCATTCAGATTTATCCATATCTTTTATTGGGGGGGCTTTATGGGTCATTCTTTTTTACTATTTAATAGTATTCCATTGTATGTGTGTATGACAGTTCTCTTATCCATTCACCTAGACATTTTGGTTAATTCCAGTTTTTGGCAATTATGAATAAAACTATTAAAAATATTCACATGCTAGTTTTTATGTGAACATAAATTTTCAGGTAAGTTGGAACATAGTGGCTGGATGTATGGCAGGATTATGTCTAGCTTTGTAATCAACTGTCAAACTTCAAAAGTGACTATACCATTTTGTATTTACCACCACGAATGCATATTGCTTGTTTCTTCACCAGTAATTGACATTATCAGCTATTTGGATTTTAGCCAATCTAGTAGATGTGTATAGGTATTTTCTTGTTTAATTTACATCTGCCTAATAGCAATAAATGTTGAACATCTTTATGTATGGTTATCATCTGTATATTTTTTGGTGAGGTGTCACTTCAGATCTTTTGCCCATTAAAATTGGTTTGTTTGTTTTGTTATTGCTAAGTTTTAAGAGATCTTTATATGTTTGGATAAAAGACCTTTACCAGATATGTGTTTTGGAAATATTTTATCTCAATCTGAGACTTGCCTTTCCATTTACTTAATGGTGTCTTTTGAAAGGGAAAAATTTGATCCAAAAAAGTCCAACCTACATTTTTTTTCCTTCATGGTTTGTGCTTTTGTTGTATCTAAGAAATCATCACAAAACCTAAGGTCGCATAGATTTTCTTCCTATGCTTCTTTTATAGGTTTTAAATTTTTTGCATTTCATATTTAGTTCTATGTATGATCTATTTTGAGTTATCTTTTGTTAAATATGTAAAGCCTGAATCTAGGTACACCTTTTTTGCACATGTGCATCCCCACCACCAGCACCATTTATTGAAAAGACTATCCTTTGTGCATTGTATTGCTTTTGTGTTCCTATCAAAGACCAGTTAATTATATTTGTGTTTATGTACTTCTAGGCTCTCTTATTTTTTACCAATGCTAAACTATATTAATACAGTAGCTTTAAGAGTCTTGAAATCAAGAAGTATAAGTCCTCTACCTTTGTCTTACTTCAGTATTGTCCTGGCTATTCTCTTTCTTTTTGGGGGAGGTGGGGTGGGGCAGGGTATTGGGGATTTATCTAACTCAGAAGCAAGTTAACACTGAGCCACATCCCCAGCCCTTTTTACTTTTTTATCTTGAGATGGGGGCAAGTTGCTTAGGGCTTTGCTAAGTTGCTGAAGCTGGCCATGAACTGGTGATCTTTCTATATTAGCCTCCCAAGCCACTGAGATTACAGGCGTGGGCCACCATACCTGTCAAATAAACTTTATAATTCGTCTGTGAATATCTACAAAATAACTTGCTGGTATTTTAAATAGGATTGTACTGAGTCAAGTTAAGAAGGACTGGAAGCTAGATAAAATTGAGTATTCTAATCCATAAATGCAAATGCATGTCTAATGGACATAGGTCCATTAGGTAATCTTTGATTTTTTCATCAAAGTTTTATAGTTTTCTGCACATAGACATATAGACCCTGTATCAATATTTTTAGATCTAAGGGGTTTTAGTTTTTATTTTTGTTTTCTGTGGTACTGAGGATTGAAAAGCACTAGGGGTACTTTACCACTGAGCTATATCCTCAGTCCTTTTTATTTTTTGACACAAGGTCTTGTTCAGTTGCCAAGACTGATCTTAAACTTTGCATCCTCCTGCCTTAGTCTCCTGAGTAGTTGGGATTACAGGTGGCATGTACATGTTTAAAGGATTCTCTGTGTGTGTGTGTTATTTGTGTTATTGTAATTTTTTTTACATTCAAATTGTTTATTATTGGTATAAAAGAAATCAGTTGGTGTTAAGTTTTTTGAGTTCATTATATATTCCGGAGATCAGTGCTCTATCAGATGTGTGTGTGCTAAAAATTTGTTCCCAGAATGTAAGCTCTCTTTCACTTCATTGATTGTTTCTTTTGCTGAGAAGCTTTTTAGTTTGAATCCATCCCACTTATTGAGTCTTGATTTTACTTCTTGCACTATAGGGGTCTTGTTAAGGAACTAAGGTCCTAAGCTGACATGATGAAGATTTGGGACTACTTTTTCTTCTATTAAGCATAGGGCCTCTGGTCTAATTCCTAGGCCCTTGATCCACTTTGAGTTGAATTTTGTGCATGGTGAGAGATAGGGGTTTAGTTTCATTTTGTTGCATATGGATTTCAGTTTTCCCAGTACCATTTGTTGAAGAGGCTATCTTTTCTCCAATGTAAGTGTTTGGCACTTTTGTCTAGTATAAGATAACTGTATTTAAGGGGATTTGTCTCTGTGTCATCTATTCTGTACCATTGGTCTACATGTCTATTTTGGTGCCAGTACCATGCCATTTTTGTTATTATAGATTTGTAGTATATTTTAAGGTCTGGTATTGCAATGCCTCCTGCTTTACTCTTCTTGCTAAGGATTGCTTTGGCTATTCTGGGTCTCTTATTCTTCCAAATAAATTTCATGATTGCCTTTTCTATTTCTATAAGGAATGACATTGGTATTTTAATTGGAATCACGTTGAATCTATATATCACTTTGGATAGTATGGCCATTTTGATAATATTGATTCTGCCTATCCAAGAGCATGGGAGATCTTTACATCTTCTAAGGTCTTTTTCAATTTCTTTCTTTAGTGTTCTATAGTTTTTGTTGTAGAGATCTTTCATCTCTTTTGTTAAATTGATTCCCAAGTATTTTTTTTTTTGAGGCTATTGTGAATGGGGTAGTTTTTCTAATTTCTCTTTCAGAGGATGCATCACTGATGTATAGAAATGCAATTGATTTATGGGTGTTTATTTTATATCCTGCTACTTTGCTGAATTCATTAATTCATTCTAGAATTTTCCAAAAAAAAACCCAAAAAACCCAATCAATAAATGGCTTAAGGAGCTAAACAGACACTTCTCAGAAGAAGATATACAATCAATCAACAGACATATGAAAAAATGTTCAACATCTCTTGCAATTAGAGAAATGCAAATAAAAACTATTATAAGATTTCATCTGACACCAGTCAGAATGGCAATTATCAAGAATACAAACAACAATAATTGTTGGTGAGGTTGTGGGGGAAAAGGCATGCTCAAACATTGCTGGTGGGACTGCAAATCAATCTGGAAAGCAGTATGGAGATTCCTTAGAAAACTTGGAATGGAGCCACCATTTGAACCAGCTATCCCACTCCTCGGTCTATACCCAAAGGACTTAAAAACAGAATACCACAGTAAGGCAGCCACTTCAATGTTTATAGAAGCTCAATTCACAATAGCTAACTGTGGAACCAACCTAGATGCCCTTTAATAGATGAATGGATAAAGAAACTGTGGTATACATACACCGTGGAATATTACTCAGAATTAAAAGAGAATAAAATTATGGAATTTGCAGGTAAATGGATGGAGTTGGAGAATATCATGGTAAGTGAAGTAAGCCAATCCCAAAGAACCAAAGGCCAAGTGTTCTCTCAGATAAGTGGATACTCATTCATAATGGGGGAGAGGACATGGGAAGAATGGAGGAACATTGGTCAAAGGTGGAAGGGATGAGGGGGCATTAAAGGTGATGGAATGAGATGGACATCATAGCCCTAGCTTCATGTATGACTGCATACATGATGTGATTCTACATCATGTATAACCAGAGAAATGAAAAGTTGTGCTCCATCTGTGTACAATGAATCAAATGCATTCTGCTTTCATGTATACCTAAGTAAAATAAAGAAAGAAAGAAATCAGTTGGTTCTGTATATTAATCTTGTATCCTTCAACTTTTCTATACTCATTAGCTCTAGAATGTTTTTCTTTTAGAGAGTCTTTGAAATTTTCTTCCATAGACAATAATGTCATCTGTAAAGAAGGAAAGATTTATTTGATTCATTTCAATCTGTATGCCTCATTCCTTTTTTTTGGGTCTTATTGCACAAGCTAAGACTTCCAGTATCATGTTGCATAGGAATGGTACAAGAGGACATTTTTTCCTCATTCCTGAAATTAAGATACAGTTTTCCACTCAGTATGATATTAGTTGATATTATATATGTTCTATATCATGTTGAGGGAATTTATTTGAATTTCTTCTTTGCTGAGAGTTTTCTCAGGAATGAGTGTTAGATTTCATCAAATGCTTCTTCTGCATCTATTGTTATGCTTATATGACATTCTTCTGTAGGCTTTTTTTTTTTTTTTTTTTTGGTGGTGCTGGGAATTGAACCCAGGGCATTGTGCACATGAGGCAAGCACTCTACCAACTGGGCTATACTCCCAGACTCTCTTCTGTAGGCTCTTGATATGGTTGAATTTTGAATATTGAAAAAGCCTTGCATAGCTGGAAAAATACACTGTTTTGGTGTATAATTTTTGTATATATTGCTGAATTTAATTTTTATAATATTTTGTTAAGGGTTTTTATGCCAATGTTCATGAGACATAATAGTCTGTAGCTTTTCTTTCTTGTAATGCCAATGTGATTATTGAGTTGGGGTAATAATGGTTATGAAGTATGAAGTATGAGTTATGAAGTATTCCCTCTGTTTCTATGCTCTGGAAGTAATGATGGAGAACCAGTATTACTTCTTCCCAACATGCTAAAATTCGTCATTAATAATATCTGGACCTGGTACATTTTTGAAAATCAGTAATTATTCATTTAATTTCATTAATAGATTAAGAAATATTCAAGTTATTTACTTCTTCTGTGAGCTTTGGTAGTTTTTATCTTTCAAATTGTTCCATTTCACTTAAGTTATAAAATTTGAGGGCATAGAGCTGTTCTTACTATTGTTATATTTTAATATCCATGAAATCAGTATTGATGGGGCTTCCTTTATTTGTGATATTGGTCATTTGTCCTCTTTTTTCCTTGATCAATTTTACAATAGGCTTCTTGTGTATACCATTTAGATAGATCTTGTTGTCTTAATCCATTCTGACAATCTCTGTCTTTTAAATGATTCACATTTAAAGAGATTATTTATTAGGTTTAATTAATACATACTGTTTGTAGTCTAGTCATTGCATCACTGTTTCTTTATCCCACCCTATTTTAGTGCATTGTCTGCTTTTAGTTGATCAATTTACATGATTCCATTTGATCTCCTCTCTTAGCATATATTCTTTTATATTAAGAATAATGGAAATAATAAATCTTATTTTATCTCACTCCTTTTCCAATGCTCTTCTTTACAGAAATCCAAGTTTTAGATCCATATAATTTTCCTTGTGCCTGAAAAAGTTCATTTAACATTTCTTATAGAGGAGGGCTGCCAGTAATATATCCCTCCTTTTTTTTCTAGGCAAGTGTTCATCTTTTGAAAGATAATTTTATTGGATATAGATTTCTATGTTGATGGGGTCATTTTTCTCCTAACACTTTTAAGTACTTAAATATCCACCCTCTTCTTGCTGTTGTGGTTTATGATGAGAAGTCCACTGTAAATCTTACCCTTATTCTTTTATAGATAAGAGTTTTTACCCGCTCTGGTTTCTTTCAGGATTTTTCTGCCGGTTGGCTATGATAGGCTTAGGTGTTTATTATTGTTTTAATATTTAGTGTTTTGTGTTCTCTGAGTTTCCTGGATCTGTGGATTGGTGTCTGTCATCAATTTTTGAAACGTTTTGGTCATCCTGACATCAAACATTTTTTCTGCTCCCTACTCTCTTCTCTTTCTAGCATTCCAATTATATTATGTTATACCTCATTCTACAATCCCATTTTATTATAAGTATGTATAAGTTGTACAAATCAATGGGTTTCACTATGATGTTTTCATACATGCATATGTCATGTGTTTATAACATTCTTCCTTCCTACTACTCTCTGTTGCCCTTTCCTGTTTCCCTACTTCTCCTAGTCCCCTTTCTCTTCCCTATAATCAATAATTCCTATATGTTTTGGTTTTTAAATTTTCTCTTTGCACTTTAGTTTGAGACATCTCTATTGACCTATTACTGATTCTTTCCTCAGCTGTGCTGAGTCTACTGATGAACCTGATAGAAGCATTCTTTATTTATGTTGCATTGTTTTTTTTTTCCAATCCTAAAATTTCCTTTTGTTTTGATAATTCCCATCCCTCCACTTATGACCTATCAGTTCTTGTATGGTGTCTACTTTTTTCATTAGAGACCCTTAACATGTTAATCATAGTTACTTAAAATTTCCTGTTGATAATTCAAACATCAACCTTCTGAGTCTAGACCTACTAATTGCTTTGTACGTTCAGGATGATTTTTCTGAAGATATGACATGCACTGTAATTTTTTACTGAGTTGTACTTGATAGTAAAAATTGAGGTAAATAGGCTTTTAGAGTGATATTTATGATAATCAGACAAGGGAGCTGGGTTGTCTTTTAATATTTGCTGTTGCTAGAGGTGTTAAATTCCTCTAGTGTCCTTGTTTTGGTTTCCCCTCTTGACTTTGGATTTCCTTAAGTACTCTGAAACAACTGGTGTCTTACAACTCTTTCAACTATAATTCATTGCATTATACTGAAGACTTTTGTGGTGTGTTATTGGGAATAATGAGTGTCTTAAACTCTTTTGAGTAAATCTCTGTTTAGTGTGCCTGTCTTGGGATTTATGAATAATTCTCCAGTTATCTCCTGCCCACCTTCCTCTATTACATTATCTCTAGGCTCTAGTGTTCCCAATCTATTTCCCTGGAGCACTGACCTATATTGATACTTGTGGATTTTATAATTTTATGATTTGTAAGATAGGAAAGGTAGAGGAAGCTGGGATGAGAGGAATGTCCTTCCTCCTACTGGGATAAAGTTCAGTAAAATATTTCCCCTGAAGATTAGACCTTTGTTATGGGATGATGCTCTGAATATATCTCACAATGATTACTCTTCCCCTTAAAGAACCCTGATGGGATCTTTAAAGATCTCAGATCTTTACCATGAGAAACTGTTAAGATTCCTGGAGGTAAAGTACAGGGCTTTCTCCCTTTGACTCTAGTGAAAACAGAAATGTGTCCCATCTATTCCTCTAAATTGACACTTAAGAAAGTCCCTCCCAATTAGTAACTCCACTGGCTTCTGCTCCAGCTAAGAAAATCTCACCTGTTTCTCAGTCTGTCTCTCCAAAGTTTGGTGTGGAAGGTTTCCCTGAAGCCTCTGTTCTCTGATGGGATCAAGGAAGTAATTGATTTTTTTTCAATTTGTCCTGTTTTCTCTTGTTATAATGGCAGAAATGATTACTTACAAGCTCTTCCCATGTCAGAGCTAAAACTAGAATTATTAAATACAGATATGTATATATATATATATATATATATGTGTGTGTGTGTGTGTGTGTGTGTGTGTGTGCGTGTGTGTGTGTGTGTGAATTTAATGTTAAGAACCAAACCAGAACCCTTTGGTTTCTTAAATCCCAAATCATTAGGATGCAGTATCTTATTTTCCTTTAAATATGTCATATAATTTGAATTACTGTTCTATCTATATTCACAATAGCCATGTTTTATAAAGTGTGTTTTTATGGTTCATTAGAAGTTTAGTTAGAATTAAGATGCCCTAAAAATTAATTACATATATTTTCCTTAAATAGCTAGTGTTACATTTAAGTATGGCATATTCTTGTTTGGAAATAATTTACGGATTCAATGTCTTTAAGGGAAGTAGGACTACTTATATTATTTCTATTTTTATAAATTCTTTCTTTTTCATTAGTTGTGTGTTCAAGGAATTAACCATTTCATGTTTTTAAAAAATGGATAAAAAGTTACTCTTTAAGTGCTCTATGTATTTAAAAAATTTTAAGTTAGGAAAAATTGCTACAAAGACATATAGAGTACCTATATCACCACAGTGTTCTTTATTCACTTTCATAATCCCTGTGCTGGACCAGGCGTTTGTGATAAGAATAAAAAACACCACCCTTGCCTGAAGGACATCATCTAGATGTACAAAAGAAACAGAGAAGTCCACTCTTTCCTGAAGGATAGGGTCACCCAGTACTTGGGTAGTGGTGAAACTGTCAAAACCAGTTTTCAGTTAAATCTCCAATCAGCAAATGCTACTTGAACTAGCCTGCTCTTAAATCATTCTGCCACTTGATTCTTTTAATCAAAGCTACTTAGCTTGATCAAATCAACCCTATAGGACTAATTCTATTTTTGCTTTGATCTAGTAAAAATACTGCTTATTATCAGTTTAACTTAAATTCTACCTTTTCTCAAAATTCTATGTAATTTTGCCTGCCTCTTTGGGAAGCCAGAAGTTCACATTTCTCTTAGTTTCTTCCTTGCCAAAACAATCATTTTGAAGCAAATGTAGGTCTTGAGCTTCAGATTTAAGTCAACTTTTGCTTCTTTCAGTCAGGGAATTGGTATTGGAGCAGTGAAAGTCACACACAAAAGTCTGTGTGCTCAGCATATTCACATTCTAATGCAAGGAGATGAGAAAATGCTGAAAATAACGAAAAGGGATGAAGAGTAATGTTGTGAGGGTATTGATACTGCAGATAAATGTAACACAGAAGCCTAATTGAACATTTTGGGAGAAGAAAGCATGAAGCTATATGGTAGAAAAATAGTTAAAACCAAGAGAGGATCTGGTGTAGAAGCAGGTTCATTGATTTCAGAACAGGAAATAGTAGCAAAGAGATAAAAGAAACGGAACTTGACCAGGTCCAGTTGTGTAGGTCACTCTATGGACTTTTGTCATGAACAATACATAAAGCATTGAAATGTTTTGAGATAGAGGATGGTGTTAATTGCCACAGATGAGAAGCAAAACCATATATATCCATACAGTTGATTGTGACCATCAACATGATTCAACTTTTCTATTATAGTGAGTAACATAATTTTACCATCTCAGGAAGTTCTTGTCCCTCAAAATGAAAAGTTGCAAATGACATTATTATTTATGAGAACTTCCTTAGAGCTCATTAATTCATCAAACAATAGTTTATATCCCAAGACCTTTTTCATCCCTCACTTTCAAACTATTTTGCTATATCTACAAATTCTATTTCATCATTATTCATACCCAATATTAATCAAGCACTGGCATTAGAAGATCTACTGTAAACAAAACTTTAAAGTCTCAAATAGCCTCATTTTGCCTTTACCTATCTAAAATGCTACTAAGATCTGTTGTGAGATTGCTTTCTCTTAAAACATTAAGAATAAACTTGCTTTTATTTTGGGCTGGGGCTGTAGCTCAGTGGTAGAGCACTTGCCTAGTATACATGAGGCACTGCATTCAATCCTCAGCATCACATACATATAAACAAATAAAATAAAGGTATAAAAAACACAATAACATTATTTAAAATATTTTTTAAAAGAATAAATTTGCTTTTATCTTATCAAAAGAGTATTTAGATGACACTCAGGAATTTACCATTAATCTTGGAAACTCACCAAGATCCAGTAAAGACTTACAGCCTAGGCCCAAGGCCCTCAACTCAGAGATAGTGTCTTCCTCAGACACCTCTTAGCTTTTTGTTCAAGAATGTGAATGCAACAGTGAGCTAAGTAAGTCTTAAATTGGGTTAAACTTCAACATATTTTCATTACACGCCCAAGGTACTGAGATTATTTTGTCTCCTAAGAGTAAGAAAATTTTTTCAGGAAAGTTTTGATTATCCAATAAAATTTGAAAAATTTTATCTCTGGTGAAATCTGCCTATGACTAACAATGCTAGTATTCACCTTTATCCTTATCATTTTTCTATAAGGAGAATGGATTTAATCCCCAGAAACACACACACACACACACACACACACACACACACGTGTGTGTGTGTGTGTATGCACAATATGGGTGCTACAGTATCAATTTTAAACAATATGGGTGCTACAGTATCAACTTTAAACCCCACGACTATGTGGGGCATCAGTTGGACTTTGCATTATGAAATTGGCATTTATTTTGAGGTGATACCAAAACAGTACTTTAACATAGCCTTTTGTGTATCATAACTTGTAGTCTTAGAGTCTGAAAATAATGTTGAAGGATGTAGTAGCTATTCATCATCAAAGAAGTAAATATTATTCAAGCTGCTTTTCTGAAAGCAGGAAACAGCATGCAGATATATGGAAGAGACTTTTCTATCTATGGACAAGATACAAGAAGCCTAAGTGACAGAGGTGATGAAACTAGAAAATGTGCAATCACCATATTCTTCCCAAGGCAGAATGAGATGAGAAAAATCTCTGCTAACACTTTCACATATAACTTCTCTCCTAAAAGAAGAGCACATACCACTGGCCCTTACAATAGCCTATTGAGGGGTTTATCACACTGATAAGAAGATAATGTTTTATTATTCACTTGTGCACTGTAGAGCTAAGAAATGAAGAACCATTTTTTTTCCTCTAAAGTGGAGTCATAGCTTAAGTATCGTGATTAGAAATGGTGATTGATACTATTTCATATCTCAAGGAATTTCCTAAACCAAACTGCCTGATACTTCCAAGGAATTACACATGCAGATTGGAAAACTAAAGCCTAATCCATACACACACACACACCAGCAATTCCCTTTATCCCTGATAAAATAATTTCTAAGTCATAATAGTACACAAAGACCTTTATAGTACCATACCTTATACCTTCTAAGACCCATAGAAAACTGAGATCATCCACAAAGGCAAAAACTGGAGCAACTAGATTAACCAACTGATGGATTCACCCTAGGAAACTTTGCTGCTATCTTCCACACTAAGGGACATTTTTGGTGGTATTTGAGATTATTTGATAATGTATGCTGGTGGTAACTATTAACTTACATCTGTGGGAATAAATAGTTGTGTCAAGAGTAATTGGTACACTACTGGTGGTAGTGGCATAATTTATGTAAATGTACTTTAAATTTAAGATTTCATTAAAGTACTTACACTTTTCATAAGTATTTGGTCTGGCCATGTTTGCAGCTCCTTTCCCCTGGTCCTCAGGGACACTCTATTCTAGCCCATGAGGTCCTAGTAGAGCTGATAATCATTGGATACCGTACCTCCTTTGGGGATATGACCAGGCCTACCCTGAATTCCCATTCCCAGGTTAGCAGATGTCATAGTGTCTTAAGTTAGGCCCATCTCTCTACCACTAGACTTCTATTTGGACAAGGAAGGGAAAAGTTCACAATTTACTGAGTTTTCAAGGCAGATAAGAACTGAATCAAGGGCTTCAAATGGCCCTTTTGCCAATTCACATAAAGGAAAATGACCAGGCCTATCCTGAGTTCCTGTTTTCATAAATGAAAAATGGACTGAATAATTGAGCCAAACCAGGAGACATAGAACTAAGATATAGGAAGGGAGTAAAAGACCAGATGCTTCTTTGGATCCTGTATTACTGGACTCCACTGAGCCTGAAGCCATTATTGTTAGGAACCTCCTTTTCCCCCCATTAAGGTACTTTGTGTTGTATATCTTTTTTTTTTTCAATTGTCAATGGATATTTATTTATTTATTTATTTATATGTGGTACTGAGGATCAAACCCAGGGCCTCTACACATGCCAGGCAAGTGTTTTACCACTGAGCCACAACCTCAGCCCTGTGTTGTATATCTTTTACTAATAACTGAGAAATCTGACTGATCAAGCTAATTAATGAAGAAAAGAAAATAGGGGCTAATAATATCGAGCTTAAGGAAATACATTACTTCAGGAGGTCTTGAATAATTCTTCCTGAGAACAAAATAGAAAAAAAAAGAGATAAAATAAATAGCAATGTGAATGTGGTGGCATGAAAAAAGCAGTAACATTTTTTTTTTTTGGTACTAAGGATTAGACTTAAGGGCACTTGACCACTGAGGCACATCCCCAGCCCTAATTTTTTGTGTTGTATTTAGAGACAGGATCTCACTCAGTGGTTAGTGCCTCACTGTTGCTGAGGCTGGCTTTGAACTCGTGAATCTCCTACCTCAGTCTCTCAAACTGCTGGGATTACAGGTGTGTGCCACCACACCTGGCTTCAAGCAGTAATATATTGACTTCTATATGTAATTGTTGACTCTATAATACCTATTGCTACAAAACAGAATGTAATTATGAAATAAATGGAATAATTTGAGTTTGCATACATTCTGCAATTTAATATAATGATACAACTGAAATATGTGACCATGAGATTAAAATAAAAATTTCATATTATGCCAACAAAGTGATGATGCTGTATGAACAGTGTAAAGGTCTAATGGCTAATCACACAGATTTGCAGTAGTAAGATATAATAGGGCTCAGATATTGTGTAATCAGTTACAATGACTACCAATGCTGTTCCCAGTATCTGATCACTTTAGTATTATTACAAATCTTCCCAAGCTGCTTTAACTATGTAAAGTTTTTAATATGCAAAAGAGAAATCTGAGAAAGGCAGAATGAGTATCTTCATAAATAAGTGCATATGTTACATTTCTAATTGGTAACATATTATATGATGGATAACTGGAAAAAAAATTTGGTACTAGGGATTGACTCAAGGGTCTCAAGCATGCTAAGCAAGTGTTCTATTACTAAGCTACATCACTAACTGGAAAATTTTTTTAAAAAACGTTTATAAACATCTCAGCATGGAATCTGCCACTGTAAAACATATATTCAATTAATAAAAATATTTTTATAATAATGATTGATTATATATAAATAAGAAATTTTTTAGTTTGGTATTTTCTTTCACACAAGGAATCCTATATTGGTCAAATAAATTTTTGATTTCAACATATAAGATGTGTAATTAATATAAATTTATCAAAATGCCATGTAACATGACATTAACAGATAAGGACTTTAAAGAACCCAGTAAAATTTTAGCAGTCATTAAAATAAAAATATACACTATTAAATGTCTCCTCCAAAGAGAGACACAGACAAAACCAAAAAAAGCAAAATAGCTGTTCTCAGTTTATCAAAATTATAATCCACAAGATCAAATCTAATAGAACCCACAAAAGGTAAATATGCACAAAACTGTATAAAATAAAAATGGCATAAAAACCTGAAATTTAAAGAAAACTACAAAAATACTTTAAAACACTCCAACTAGTGTTTGAATAATTAAGGTAATGAATAACAAGAGTATAAAGTAGTGACCAATATGATAAGATTTAGATTTAGATTTAGATCTACCATTTAGCCATTTCCTTTCTGTATATATTTGATTACTTTGTTCTTCTTTTTCCTCTAAATTGTTTTGGATTGCTAAAGTATTTTTATTATCACATTTTAATTTTGCTAGACCTTTTTAGCTACATTTCTCTTCATTTTTAGCAACTGTCCTATGATCTTATATATATATTTAGATATGTATATTTATTTACATTATCACATTCCTTGGGCTGGTTATATATAGCTTACTGGTAGATAACTTGCCTAGCTGAGACCCTTGGTTCAATACTTCACACACACACACACACACACACACACACACACAGAGCTTACTGGTAGATAACTTGCCTAGCTGAGATCCTGGGTTCAATACTTAACACACACACACACACACACACACACACACACACAAGTAATTACATTTTATTCCATTGATATGGTACCACTTCGTGTAAAACATAAGAACCATTAACCACTATGGTTATATTTATCCTTACCTCATCCTGAACACTACTATTGTAATACAGAATACAGTTACATATGTTAGAAAACCCATAGCATAGTATTACTATTTTAGCATTCAATAATAATATGGCTTTCAAATATTAAAAGATAAAAATATATTTTATATTAACAGAGTTTCTAAATTGTTTTCTACCCTTTTTTTTCCCAGATTCCAATTACACATATTAACAGAAACATATATACTAAGATGTGGTATTAACAGATAAGGACTTTAAAGAACCCAGTAAAATATGCTCCATTAATTAAAGGACAGATTCATAATGAGCAAAAATGTATGGAATACAATCAGACAAAAGAAAATTATAACAATGAGGGCTGAAGTTGTAGCTCAGTGGTAGAGCGCTTACCTAGCATGTGTGAGGCACTGGGTTCAATCTTCATTACCACATATAAATAAATAAAATAAAGGTCAATCAACAACTAAAAAAATATTTTAAAAAATTGAACCAAATGAAAATTATAGAATAAGAGGAACAGAAATACATTTAAAAATTAAATTAAAACTGGTAACTGCAAAATAAATGGTCTGTGAGCCTGAATTCAGCAGAAATACCTGATTTGAAAAATACATAAAAATTATTTTTAAAGGATGGGAGTATCAGTGACAGGCATAAAAGTAGAAATCATTCTTGCATAGTTATAATTGTACCAAAGAATGAAAGAAGAGAGAAAATGTGAGGAGAAAAAAATGCATGCTGGAAAAAATGTGGGCTAAAAATACATACTTTTCATGTAGAATATCAATTTATGATCAAGCCGAGTATCAGTTCATGAATATCAAATAAGAAAACACCAAGGAAATCATATCTAGATACAAAATATACTATGAAAAATTTGAAACTAAGCAGGGAATAAGAAGAGACACTCAGCACACATAAATGATGATATAAGGAATGATTGAATTATCATCAATAAAGGTAGAGATAAAAAAAATGAAATATCATTTTAAAAAGTGTTAAAAGAAGAAAAAAGAGTCAATCCAGAATTTTTTATTCAGCAAAAGTGAAGGAAAAATGTAAGAGAATTTTCTGTCCTCATACTTCCACTGTAGGGATAATAAAGGAAATTCCTCAGAGTGAAGGGAAAGAGCCAAGGATGGAAACAGAAAGGAAGAAAAATCAGAAATGGTAAATATATGGGTAAATACAAAAACTATAGTATGTCCTCTTATTTTATTTAAAATATTACTTATTGTAGAAAGGAAATTATAATATATAGGTTTTATACCATATATAGGTGTAAAGTAAAACAAGAGAACAAAGAACAAAGGAATATTTAGTGAAAGTATTCTGCTTAAAGTTTTTATACTTTACATAAAGTGTATGATATTAACTCTAATTCAACTGTTATAAAGGTGAATGTTATAGCCCATATGGGAATCCCTAAACAAAATACATAGACATAGGGCTAAAATATAAATAGAGAAGTTAATATGTAATACTAAAAAAATTTAATTAACTCAAAATAATGAAGTGAAGCATAGAGAGAGATATGAAACAAACTGTATGGGACAAAAAGGAAAATCAACAGCTAAATAGTAAGTATACATCCAATCATGCTAATAAGTATGTTTAATGTAAATAGATAAAAAATGTAAAAGTCATTGACAGTCAAAAGCAACATAAAAAGATTTATCTAGATGCTGTCTACACAGAAGCACTTAAATATAAAGACACAAATATATTTAAAGTAAAAGGATAAGCAGAAAGTTACATCAAATTGTAAGCATAAGAAAGCTGGTAACCCTACTTCAATAACAGAAAAAGTAGATTTCAAGACAATAGATATTATTTAAGATAAAAAGAGAGACATACCAAATAAGGAAAATAGAAAATTAATTTAAAAGTCATGATAGCCATAAAATATAAAAAATGAGAGGTCTTCAAATACCTAAAGAACAACTGAGAATTAAAGACAAAAATAAATTCACAAAAATGGGCAGAAGTTTTTTCTTTTACTACTCTCTTAGTAACTTACAAAACAATAAAAGTATTCACTAAATATGTAGGAAATTTAAATACTGTCTGAACCAAATATGATGAACTTCTTGAATTATTGGCTTTTGCAGGCCATTATACTTGATGATTGCTAAATACACATTTATGTGCATGTTCTACTTTCATCAATATAGGTCACTTGCTAGATAAGAAATCTTAAAAAATTCTGAAAAGTTGAAATATTACAGAGTACAGTTTTATATACCATAACTTAAATTAGAAGTAGTAAGGAGTTACCAAGAAAACCCTCAAATATTTGGATACTCCATTTGAAAATAATAGGTTAAACTAATTCACAAAGGAAGAAGCTACTAACAATGCTAATTAAAATAATTTACCAAAATTTGTGAGATTCATTACTGAAATGCTTATAGCATTACATACTTATATTAGAAGGCAAGAAAGTTCCACAAAGACCCAAATTCAACCCTAAAAAGTTACCACAGAAGAATACATTAAAACCAAGGTAAGGGGGAAGAATATATAAGATCAAAAACAGATAATATAGAAAAAAACAAGAAAGAAAGGTCAAAATTGGCAGACTACCCCCAAGTCCACACTAGAGCACCTACTGACCCATGGGAGCACAGGCTAAGGCCCAGGACCACCTTCAAGGAACTCCACGAGAGCTCAGTCAAGGTCAGACCTGAGACTGCTAGCTGCCAATCCACTGACCCACAGGGGAACCCAGACCCCAGCGAAGGATTGCCCAGAGACCCCTGCAGCTGAGGCCCAGGATGTCCCCAGTTCAGTGCTAGAGCCCCTGCTGCTCTGCGGGAGCCCAGGCACAGAGTGGAGATCCACACTGTTGTTCCCTTCCTGTATCCATCTTGTATACTGCAGCCATCCCCATAGTTCTTCCCATGTATTAGCCTCTACCTTGGGTCAACAGACAGGGTATGGAGGCAGTGGCCCACCAAAGCACTGCATCACTGATCAATCAGCCCATAGCCATTGTAAGTACCACCTTTTTGGCCTCATCTCTGAAAGTGGTTGCATCCACCTTGGGCCACTCCCACTGCCATCTAGAGTTACCTCCACTACTACCACCACCATCTTTAGTGTCCATCAGTAGTGTCCATCTGGGGACACCTGCTGGGGACTGGAAGTGAACTTCAAGGTAAGATACAGGTAATCTGTAGGGTCACTACAAGATTATAGGATAGAAACCACAATACCTCAGATCAGCATGGCAAGAAAGGAAGACACATAATCAACATTAAAAAACAAGGGAAGAAAGTGCCCCAAACAAAACAAGATACTACAATAATAGAATCCATTGACAGCACAGTTGATGAAATGTCAAAGAAAGAATTCAGAATGTACATAATTAAAATGATCTGTGAATTAAAGAATGACTTAAGCAAGTAAATACAGGCAAAAATTGATCACTCTAACAAAAAAATAAGAGAGCAAATAAAGGCAACCATTGATCACTCCAACAAAGAGATACAAAAGCAAATAAAGCCAACCATCAGTCACACAAAGAGAAAAGTGAGCAAATACAGGTGGCAAAGGATTACTTTAAGAAAGAGCTAGAGGTTGTGAAAAAATCCAATCAGAAATTCTTGAAATGAAGGAAACAATAAACCAAATAAAAAACTCAATAGAAAGCATCACCAGCTAGATCACTTAGAAGACAGAACCTTGAATAATGAAGACAAAATATACAATCTTGAAAATAAAGTTGACCACACAGTCAAGATGGTAAGAAACCATGAACAGAACATACAAGAATTATGAGATAACATCAAAACCAAATCTAAGATTTATTGGGATAGAAGAAGGCACAGAATTTCAAACCAAAGGAATGCACAATCTCTTCGATGAAATAATATCAGAAAATTTCCCAAACATGAAAAATGAATCAGAAAATCAAATACAAGAAGCTTACAGGACACCAAACGTACAAAATTACAAGAGCTCTATACCAAAGCACATTATAATGAAAATGTCCAGCATACAGAATAAAGATAGAATTTTAAAGGCTGCAAGAGAGAAGAACCAGATTACATATAGGGGGAGACCAATCCAGATCTCAGCAGATTTTTCAACCCAGACACTAAAAGCCAGGATAGCCTGGAACAACATATACTAAATGCTGAAAGAAAATGCATGCCAACCAAGAATCTTATATCCAGCAAAATTAAGCTTCAGATTTGATGATGAAATAAAAACCTTCCATGATAAACAAAAGTTAAAAGAATTTACAGCAAGAAAGACTGCACTACACAAGATTTTGGCAAAATATTCCATGAGGAGGAAATGATAACCAACAATAAAAGTCTACATAGAGAGGAACTACAATGAAGGAAAGGCCAATCAAACGAGAAACCAAGTCAAGGTGAAAACTAGAAATAAACCAAAATGACCAGATGACAAATCATATTTCAATAATAACCCTGAATGTGAATGTCCTAAACTCATCAATTAAAAGACAAAGACTGACAGACTGGATTAAAAAAAAAAAGACCCAACAATATGCTGCCTTCAAAAGACTCATTTCACAGGAAAAGACATGCATAGACTGAAAGTGAAAGGGTGGGAAAAAATGTATCACTCACATAGATCATGTAAACAAGCAGGAGTTTCCATCCTCATATCAGATAAAGTGGACTTCAAAACAAAGTTAGTGAACAGGGATAAAGAAGGACATTTCATACTTCTTTAGGAAATCATACATCAACAACACATAAAAATCATAAATATCTATGCCTCAAACAATGGGGCATCTATGTATATCAAACAAACCCTTCTCAACTATAAGAATCAAATAGAACATAACACAATAATATCTGGTGACTTTACCAGCTCTCTCACCACTGGATAGATCTTCCAAACAAAACCTAAACAAAGAAACCATAGAACTCAATAAAATAATCAATAATTTAGACTTAACAGACATATATAGGGTGTTCCATCCATCAGTGAGTGAATACACTTTTTTCTCAATAGCACCTGGAACATTCTCCAAAATAGATCATATGTTATGCCACAAAGCAAGTCTTAGCAAATACAAAAAAATTAAAATACTACCCTTCATCCTATCTGGCCATAATGGAATAAAATTAGAAATCAATGAAATTAAAAAATAGAAACTACTCCAAACCTGGAGACTAAATAATATGCTATCAAATGACTCACGGATAACAGAAGACATCAGGGAAGAGATAAAAAAAATTCTTAGAGGTAAATGAAACTCTGATACAACATCTCAAAATCTCTGGAACACCATGAAGGCAGTGCTAAGAGGAAAGTTTATTAATTAAGTGCATTAATTAAAAGAAGAAAAAGTCAACAAATAAATGACTTGACACTACATCTCAAAGCTCTAGTAAAAGAGGAACAAACTAACACCAAAAGAAGTAGAAGATAGGAAATAATTAAAATCAGTGCTGAAGTCAATGAAATTGAAACACAAGAAACAATTCAAAATATTGACAAAACAAAAAGCTGGTTCTTTGAAAAAATAAAATGGACAAACCCTTAGCCACCATAATGAAAAGAAGGAGAGAGAAAACCCAAATTACTAAAATTTGTGATGAAAAAGGAAATATCACATAGACACTACTAAAATACAGAGGATAATTAGAAACTATTTTGAAACTTATATTCCAGTAAAATAGAAAACTCTGAAGACACTGACAAATTTTTAGAAGCATATGACCTACCCAAACTTAACTAGGAGGACATACACTATTTTAACAGAACAAAATCAAGCAAGGAAATGAAGAGGCCATCAAGAGCCTACCAACCAGGGCTGAGGCTATAGCTCAGTGGTACAGTGCTTGCCTAGCATGCATGAAGCACTGGGTTCCATCCTCAGCACCACATATAAATAATAAATGAATAAAATAAAGATCCATTAACAATTAAAAAAATTTAAAAAAAAAAGAGCCTACCAACCAAGAAAAACCTAAGACCAGACGGATTCTCAGCCAAGTTTTACAAGACCTACAAAGAAGAATTAATACCAACACTCCTCAAACTATTTCACGAAATAGAAAAGGAGGGAACCCTTCCTAACTCATTCTATGAGTCAAGTCTTATCCTGATACCAAAACCAGAAAGAGACACATCAAAGAAAGAAAATTTCAGACCAATAACCCTGATGAACATAGATGCAAAAATTCTCAATAAAATTTTGGCAAATCACATAAAAACATATTAAAAAAATAGTGCACCATGATCAAGTGGGGTTCATTCCAGGGATGCAAGGTTCATTCAACATACAGAAATCAATTAACATACTCCATTACATCAACAGACTTAAAGATAAAAATCATATGATTTTATCAATTGATGCAGAGAAAGCATTTAACAAAATACAATGCCCTTTCATGTTCAAAACACTAGAAAAACTAGGGATAGTAGGAAAATACCTCAACTTTGTAAAAGATATCTATGCTAAACCCAAGGCCAATATCATCTTAAATGGACAAAAATTGGAAGCATTCCCTCTCAAAACAGGAAAAAGACAGGGATGCACTCTTTCACTACTGTTATTCAACATAGTCCTTGAAATACCAGCTAGAGCAATTAGACAAATGAAAGAGATTAAAGGGATACAAATAGGAAAAAACTCAAACTATAACTATTTGTCAATGACATGATTCTATACTTAGATGATCCAAAAAATTCTACCCGAAAACTTCTAGAATTAATAAATTAATTCAGCAAAGTAGCAGGATATAAAATAAACACCGATAAATCAATTCATTTCTCTACATCAGTGATGAATCCCCTAAAAGAGAAATTAGGAAAACTACCCCATTGACAATAGCCTCAAAAAATAAAATAAAATATTTGGGAATCAATTTAACAAAAAGAGTGAAAGATCTCTACAATGAAAACTACAGGATACTAAAGGAAGAAATTGAACAAGACCTTAGAAGATGTAAAGATCTCCCATGCTTTTGGATAGGCAGAATCAATATTGTCAAAATTGCCATACTACCCAAAGCACTGTATAGATTCAATGCAATTCCAATTAAAATCCCAATGTCATTTCTTATAGAAACAGAAAGGAAAATCATGAAATTCATTTGAAAGAATAAGAGACCCAGAATAGCCAAAGCAATCCTTAGCAGGAAGAGTGAAGCAGGAGGCATCACAATACCAGATCTTAAACTATACTACAAATCTATAATAACAAAAATGGCCTCGTACTGGTACTAAAATACACATGTAGACCAATGGGACAGAATAGAAGACACAGTGACAAACCCACATAAATATAGTTGTCTTCTAGACAAAAGTGCCAAACACTTACATTGGAGAAAAGATAGCCTCTTCAACAAATGGTGCTGGGAAAACTGAAATCCATATGCAACAAAATGAAACTAAACCCCTATCTCTCACCATGCACAAAATTCAACTCAAAGTGGATCAAGGACCTAGGAATTAGACCAGAGGCCCTATGCTTAATAGAAGAAAAAGTAGGCCCAAATCTTCATTATGTTGGCTTAGGACCTTAGTTCCTTAACAAGACTCCTGTAGTGCAAGAAGTAAAATCAAGACTCAATAAGTGGGATGGATTCAAACTAAAAAGCTTCTCAGCAAAAGAAACAATCAATGAAGTAAACAGAAAGCCTACATTCTGGGAACAAATTTTTAGCACATGCACATCTGATAGAGCACTCATCTCCAGGATATATAAAGAATTCAAAAAACTTAACATCAGGAAAACAAACAACTCATGGACTAAGGAGCTAAACAGACACTTCTTAGAAGAAGATATACAATCAACCAACAGACATATGAAAAAATGTTCAACATCTCCAGCAATTAAAGAAATGCAAATCAAAACTACTCTAAAATTTTATCTCACACCAGTCAGAATGGCAATTATCAAGGATACAAACAACAATAAATGTTGGTGAGGATGCAGGGGGAAAGGCATGCTCATACATTGCTGGTGGGATTGCTAATTAGTATAATCAATCTGGAAAGCGGTATGGAGATTCCTTAGAAAACTTGGAATGGAACCACCATTTGACCCAGCTATCCCACTCCGTGGTCTATACCCAAAGGACTTAAAAACAGAACACCACAGTGCTGCAGCCACTTCAATGTTTATAGCAGCTCCATTCACAATAGCTAAACTGTGGAACCAATCTAGATACCCTTCAATAGATGAATGGATAAAGCAACTATGGTATATATGCACAATGGAATATTAGTCAGCAATAAGAGAATAAAATTATGGTATTTGCAGGTAAATGGATGGAGTTAGAGAATATCATGCTAAGCAAAGTAAGCCAATCCCAAAAAACCTAACGCCAAATATTCTTTCTGATAAGTGGATGCTGATCCATAATGAGGGAGAGGACACGGGAAGCATGGAGGAATTTTGGTCAAAGGGGAGGGAGGAGGAGAGAGCTTGGAGGCAGTAAAGATGGTGGAATGAGATGGACATCATAGCCCTAATTTCATGTATGACTGCACATATGATGTGATTCTACATCACGTACAATCAGATAAATGAAAAGTTTTGCTCCACCTGTACACAATGAATCAAAATGCATTCTGCTATTATGTATACCTAAATAGAATAAATAAATTAAATTAAAAATAAATAAAAAAGAAAGGTCAAAATTGTTTTTTATTTTAATGAAAAACAAAACGAGGGAAGTGGAGACCCCAGAAAGAGGTATCTATGGGAAAATGATGCTACATATATAAGGAATGGAAAAAATGAGTTCTCTACATGCCTTCAGACACTACCAGGGAAAAAGGAAATGAGACTAACAACTTTATAGCACTGAATCCAATAACCTTGATGAAATGGAGTAATTGAAAAATAGTACTTACTAAAGCTGACATCAGATAAGACAGAAACTCTACATAATCCTATTATTGAATAAATTTAAATAGTTACTTAAAGTAACATAAAGGAAACACCACACCCAGATCATTTTAGTAATGAAATCTACTAAACCTTCCAGGAGGAAATACTAGCAAAATGGAGGAAGAAAGGAAAATAATCAATATGTTTTATGAAGCCTTATTTAAAAATGTCATCATAATAAAAGAAAATTCCAGGCTAATGGCTATCATTGACACACATAAAAAAATCCCTTAAATAAGTAGTAGCAAATTTAATAAAGAAATGCACACAAAAGTATAATGGTGATCAAGTGGCTTATATCAGAAATGCAATGTTGGGTTTAATATTCAAAATATGATTAAAATAATTCCCATAATAAAGAGTATGAAGAGAAAGTATAATTATATCCAAAATGTAGAAAAATATTCGATAAATTTAACACATCTTCATTGTAAAAAGTATTAGCAAACAAGTACTTGAAAAAAAATTGCTCAATTTGATAAAGGACATCTTCAAAAAAATTATAGCTATCTTTCTTAATGATAAGAAACTGGATACTTTCTGCTGAGATTGAGAAAAAGACAACCCAATTTAAAAGGATTTACAATGTGAAAATATTACAAATTTTATATAATAGCATAAAATTTGAAAATTAAACATTCATTTTTAATAGCATCAAACCATAAATCAAAGGGATACATCTAATAATTAAATTTTATTAACAATTAAATTTAAATGTTTAGTGTTTTTATATTAAAAACTACAAACTATTCTTCTATACTGAAAACTATAACACATTTTTATGAGAAATTAAAGATGACCTAATAAATGGAGGACCATACTATTTTCATGGATCAGAAGACTCACTTTTGTCAAGATGTCAATTATCCCTAAATTTATATAGGGGTTTAATGTATTTAAAACCAATTTATTAAAAGTTTTATTTTTAAGAAATTATTTCTAAAATACAGTGAAAATACAAAGGATCTAGTACAGCCAAGTCCCTCCCCAAAAATCCTGAAATAAGAAAACAAAGTTTTGAATTTGTACTATCTTATCTCAAGATTTACTGAATCTAACCTAACTTTTCTATGTACATATATGAATATGTCATAGTGAATCTCATCATAATGTATATACACAAGATACTACTTTAAAAATATTAAAAGTAAATAGCAGGAAGATCAGTAGAGCAGAGGGAAGGGAAGAAGGAAAAGGAGAAGGAAAGGGAAAGGGGAAATACTATGGACTGAATTACAGCAAATTATATTCCATAACTGTATGTCAAGATGAATCCCAATGTCATGTATAACTAAAAAGAATCAATAAAAAGAAAATAATTCACTATAAAACTTCAGTGAAAATTCATCAGGGATGAATTAATCAAAAATGTGGGTTATTTTATAGTTCATACTACATGGTCATTAAAGAAAAAGAAAAAATAATTATAGAAAAAATAGAAAAAGTAAAAGAAAAAAATCTACATTTAGATATTATGTTCCAGTTAATTATTTTGTTTTGTAAAGGAGTGCAATTTAGCAATTCTGAAGTTATTTTATGTATATGTTATATTGAGACATGTGAAAACATTGTAGATAATAAAAAGTAGGTTTCCCAGGTTGAAGAAAGGAATAACAACTAAGGAGAGGGAAGAATAAGCTGAGCCCTGTGATATTGGATTTTAATCAGAAATAGTATGGTATCATGATTTCTTGTGTAGATTGATAACGTATGAATTATCTATAATATACTATGAGAATACATACATAGCATATAAATAGGTAAATGGATAAAGACAGAAATAAATATAGATGTATGTGTGTAAACCTATACATATTTCTTGGCTCTGGGCCTAAGAGCAATGACATAACAGTTGTAATGAGTACACATAATACCCAGATCTTGGTTTCTAAATACTATTTTTCAATATAAAGAACCAGGGTTTGTTAAAGAAATGATTGATTACAGACTTTGGGAAGGAAAATACAAGATAAACCTTGAACATACAGTAGGAACAAAAAATATGCAAGTGCTCAAAAAACTATGGAGGCAGGTTCAAAGAATACAGGGGCCAACTTATAGGAGCCCCCAATTGTCAAACCTAGGAAAATTGGAATGAAAATAAACAATATTTGAAATACATGAAAAACCCTAAAATAAAATAAACATCCATAAATTCACACTGATTAACTACAAGTGAATATATTTTAAAAATAGCGAAGAAGGACAGCTCTTCCTTCCAGTCAAATTTCAATGAGTAAGTATATAAAGTATCATGGAAATACAAACTACCACTAGGTAAACCTCATACTAATAATTGCTACAAGCAAAAGTCTTCAATGAATACTGAAACTAGATGATAGACAACATATTTTCATAGTCTCAAAATATCTCCTGACAAAAAAAGACGATTTTGCAGTGAAGAAAACTGGCAGACACCACCTTAATCAACTGATCATATTTAACATCAGCAGAAATAATACAAATTGATATCATTTAGTCTAGATAAGATCCACTGGAAGCCGGGCGCGGTGGCTCAAGCCTGTAATCCCAGCACTTAGGGAGGCTGAGACAGGAGAATCGCGAGTTCAAAGCCAGCCTCAGCAATGGTGAGGTGCTAAGCAACTCAGTGAGACCCTGTCTCTACATAAAACACAAAATAGGGCTGGGAATGTGGCCAAGTGCCCTTGAGTTTAATCCCTAGTACCAAAAAAAAAAAAAAAAAAAAAAAAGAGATCCCCTGGAAAAAGAACATTATTATTGATGTTTTTATCAAAAATACACTGATATAGGAAATAGTGTGGATAAATCTCAATATCATCATGATGGGAAGAAGGCAAACACATACTGTGTGATTTCAAAAATAGGCAACACTAATCTATGACCACAGAAATAAGAACACTTTCCTATGAGAATTTGCTTAACTGAAAATAGGCAATAGGGAAATTTCTTAAGTATTTATACAAATATCTCCTTAGGCAGTAGCACATTTAAGAAAACTCATTAAATTATACAATTAAGATTTAAGCATTTATGTAAATTTTATCTATGTAAAGATACAAATTATTTAAAATAATAAAGGAACTCCTCAATTACTAATATATAATAACCTACTAAAATATTAAAAAATATGCATTTTACAGAAGTATGTAAAAGAAAGTTGTAGAAAAGCATAAAATTGTGTGTGTATGTGTGTGTGTGTGTATCTAAACTGGGGTATCAAGGATGTGTGTGTGGGGTGTATGTAGGGAAAAACAAAAAACTAATAACACCAATTGTCTCCAGGAATGAGAAACTGGGTGGCCAGGAAAGACAGAATTGAGAAGGTAAATTTCATTTCACTTTTAAGATCTATGCATCTTTTGTAAATTTGGGTTTTGTAATATATATCATTATTTGAAAATAAAATTTAAAAATGCTTCTAGGGAAAAGATATGGGTTATGATTTACAGGTTCATTTAAACATACTTTTTTAAAAAACATGAAGCAAATATGACAAATGTTGGTAACATGGGAACAAAGGTTCGTAGTCTCCAGTATTTGCAAGTTCACTATTCTTTGCTCTTATTACTTTGTATGCTTATAATGTGTTCATAATGAAAAGTTATAAAATAATCAGAGAAAATCTTTGGTTACCAAGAAAATGAAAACAAATGAAAATAAATGCAGATTATAAATTACAAATTTTTAAGGTGAATTTTTTTTGTACTGGGGATAGAACCCAGGGGCACTTTACCACTGAGTTACAACTTTTTTTACAACCCTTTTTATTTTAAGACAGGGTCTCACTAAATTGCCCAGGCTGGCTTTGAACTTGTGATCCTCCTGGCTCAGTAGCCTAGGTAGCTGAGATTACAGGCATACATCACTTTTTCTGGCTATATTTAGGAATTTATTAGAAAAAGTAGAAAAGAATACAGGGAATATATAAATAATTGGAACATTTAAACAACCTGATAAATTGTGCTGAAAAACTGAGGAGAAAAGGGAATGAAGGACTAATGATGTTAAAAATCTACTAATTAAATTTACATAGTTTAAAAAGTCATAGCAGAAATAACCAAGACTTTAGGCTAATGTGCTTGAAAATCTACACGGATTGTGATATTCTAGGGAAAAAAGGTTAAAAGTAATACACAAAACATAAGACAAGTAATAACCATAGAAAAAAGTAAAAAACAAAATTCTAGACAGCATCACTTCTTCAAACCAACAAAAACAAAAGAGTGGATGATTTCATTGATGTGTTCATTTAACCATTGATAGTAATGCTAGAGTTATTTAACCCATTCTAGAGCACATAATAGAAAGAAATGCTCAAAATTATTTTAACACAATCAACCAGAAAATTGGATATGAAAGCATGACAAAAATAGCACATAAAATCACAGATTAAATTTCCTTTAGTAATTTGATTTCAAAGCTTCTAAAGTAAAATACCCACAATTCAGCAGTGAATTAAAATAATCAAATGTTTTTCTAAAAAACCAAAGATGGTCTGTTCATTAATGGAAAAATAGGAAATTTCAATAATAGAAAAGGAATATTTTACACCAATAAATGTTTTTTAAAAGAAGAGTATAATTGCTTGTGCAAAAAGCAATGAATATATGTATCACATGGTTTTGGTTAAAATATCTCAGAAAAATATGAAAAGTGGAAGGCTTTTCTAATACAATAAATGAAATATCTCAAACTTAAAATTAGCATCTAACATTGATGACAAAGATCATCCAAATAAAAATAACTTACCTATTGGGAATAAGACCTGATACCACCCCTGAGTCCTGCCCAGCAAGATAAAAGTATAAACTAATAAATAAATGCAGTTTGTTCACATAGGCAAATAGCTTTTCTGTCACTGATAACATTTTATCTAGGCAAACAATTCCCTTAGACAATAATTTGATCATCAAGATTCACATTAAGAACCTCATCATACTCTCTCATCAATCTTAAAAAATTGCATGATGAATTTTGCCCATCCCTAATCAGTTCCCTGCTTTAAATCACATCAGCCCAGACCCAAAGCCCTTATTTCCTGTTTTTAAAACACTATCAAACCCTGTCAAGGTGGTGTTTTCCCTTGCTGCAATAAGTTTAATAAACTCAGCTTTGCTTGATCATAGCTTTTTGGGGTAGTCTTTTGGGGGAAATAAACCAGCAACAATGTGCTGTTCAAATCCAAGAAGCATACCATTAAAACCCATTTAAGCCAAGGGTGGGTAATTATTTCCACAATTGTTTGAGCGCTCTGCAAATATCAGTCTGTGCACTTTATCAACATAATCAAAATCAGGATCAATAAGGGGGAAAATAAAAATTATAAATATTTGCAAAGAATTTTATATGCCTTTTGAAAAAATTCTGAAAAGAAATAAGAAACAGTAAGATGATCACTAGTCCCCCCAAAACAAAACTAATCCAAACTTTCAGATACAGGAAAATAACTAAGCAAATAAATTAGAAGAAAAATCCCATCAAAATGAAGATATTAATAGTCATTAAAATTTTTGAATAAAAAAGACATACCTTATTCTTGGATATGAAGACTTAATATTATTAAAAACCAATTCTCCCCTAAATTAATTTATTAAAGTTTATGAAATTGCAGTATAAACTGCAATTTCTTCCAACAAGAAGACACATGAGACAGGAGGCAGAAAAAGAGACACACAGATCCACAGAACAAAGATGGAGCCGGTCACAAATGGGAATACAGCATATGCGCAGGATGGCATTACAGATAAATGGGCAATTATTGGCAAATAATCGCAAGTAATGGCAAATAATTTGGCAACCTTAAGATTTCAAAACAAAAAAGATTCTCATGATTTAAGAATTTGAATTTAAAAAACACAAAATAATTAAAAGTTAACACAGGTGAAGAGTTTTATGGACTCAGTATAAATATCTTTCCAAAAATGACATGAAACTCAGAAACCATAAAAGTGAACATGGTTATACTTGGACATATAACAATCATACACATTCTTGTAACAAAAACAAAGTTAAAAAGTGTGTAAAAAAAAATCTGTAATGCTTAACAATCCAAAGCTTATTTCCTCAATAGTAAATGTGCTCTTTGAAATGTGGAAGAGACTAAAACCTCCCACACCCTCAAAATTGGACATAAAAGAAGAAATTAAAAAATACAGATGACTAATAAACATGAAAAAATGATCAAACTAAAAAGCAAAATAAATACAATTTAAGACAATTGGGTGATAACATTGGCAAAGATTTTAAATATTTATAAAATCCATTATCTGTGAGGTTGTGGGAAAGTTGGCAATCTCATTCATTGCCATGGATGATAAAATTGTTAACCACATTTAAAAGGAAATCTTGCAATAATTTTCAAAAGTTGAAGTGTATATATTCTTAATCCCAGCAATCCAACTGCTTAGTAATTTTATTATGATATAATAAACAAATGCAAAATTGTTGATATATAGGGAGGTTCATTGCACAGAAACTTGGTGCTAACATAAATATCTATGAATGAGAAATGCTTAAAATATAATTATATTTCATCTACAAAACAGTCATGCAGTCATTCAACAAATGCCACAGATATATATGTATTACTGAAGTAGAAAAAGCCCATTGAAAAGACTATTAAATGAAAGAGGCAGTTTGCAGGAGAACATATACAATATGCCCCACTTCTAGACGCCCTCCTAAAAATAGCTTTTGTGTTTGTGTGTATCTATCCTCTAAAAGAATGTGCATACCTCCCTTAATAGAAGAAAACTATAAGGATGTAATTAAAAAGAGGAGGGCACTTAATTTATATATTAATTATTTGAATGTTGAGTTTTTGAAAAAAATCATGCAGAATTTCTTTTGACTGTATCCTATTTTCAAAAATTTACCACATGGCAAATGAAAATTATAAATGTATCTTTATGGGAGCACTGAGCAATTCCATCATTTTGAGCTTCTTGTGTAATATTATTTCCTCTACTGAGGCTCCTGGGATTGAGTCAAGTGGCAGCAAGGGAAACAGTCACCATGCCCAAATTAAAGTCTCATCGATGATATCCCAACATCAGCATTTCTCAGTTAAGCATTTCTTATCTGCAGGAGGTATCCACTGCCACACAGGAAAGAGAAAAGACTGTGCATAAGGAAGACTGTATCATTGTTTTGGTGAGGCTGGTGGTAGAAGTAATGGCACCAACTGTAACAAATATACCTTGTCTTTGGGGTCATCACCTGCATAGACACAGAGAGAAAAAATGGCAAAGGTTAAAAACACATCCCCCTAAGGAGGCAGGGGCTCATGAAATCCTCACTATTCCCATACATGTGATGGAACAAATCTATGTAGAGCACAAAGAGAAAACCACATTTATAACAGCTGAGTCCACACTGTGGCTACAAAAACCACTTTACAACTTCCTAACATCAAGAATGCTAGGTACTATTGTATTGCTTTTTCTCCTTTTGCTGGGCTAAAAAGTGATGGGCATTCTCCAGCAATTTCAAATTTTGTATCTGTCTCTTCCCTGTTGTACTTGGCTCCTTAAAGCTCAATGTTACTCATTCATTTGATCAATTATATGAGACAAAACTATTTGTCAGCTCTCTAGTCTGAGTTACTGAGAATCTACTGTATTTCATGCATTCAGTTCTCTAGCAACACAATGGATCCAGCCATGAAGAAGTGCTGTCTATTGGATGAAAAAAGAAAAGTTATAAGGAAATATTCATATGGACAGAAAATGTACTGAAATGTAGTAAAGCTATACAAGAAAAGTTCTGACATTTAACCCACTGTGCCACTTGGCCATTGGAATGCATTAGAATGGGCCCAAGTTTTTAGTCTGCAGGAAATGAACATCTAATTTTCTACCCAGACATGGCTTCTAGAAAGCAAGGACTAGTCTAACTAACAACCTTACCTTCAGAGGGTGTCTCTTGCAAAATATAAAGGTGAAGAGCTTTGGAGGAGACTTGTTGGAGGAGACTTCTTTCAGGGATTTAATGGTGTCACTCACTCCCTGAAGACTTCTCAGAAATTCATCTTCTGAGATGAAAAACAAATAAGTAAGCAAGTAAACAAACAAATAAATAAGAAACACTATTTCTAGTGAAACAGGTAATGCAGCAAGAATCTGGGAAATTCACTCTTTGTTTCTCTTTAATATTAATTTCATTTGGAAACTTCTCTCTATTTACACAGTTCTGAAACCATAACCAGATGTTCCATATCTCCATATGTTTTAGTATCAACACATTGTGTCTTACAGATTTCTAAAACTGAATGAATCACCTGAGTCTCACTGATAATAATGTCTTGCTTTCTTAAAAATCATCTTTAACTGCTTTGTTGGAAAAATTATTCCCCAAAACAGTCTACAAATATATCTAATCTCACCAAAAGTTTATTGAGAACTTATTCTATGACAAGCAATATACATGTTGTCTATGTCATAAAAAAAATAAACTGAAAGTTATCTGGCCACAGAAAATCAAAAGTTCATTGGATGAATCTACCATGCCAATAAAGATCTGAAACAAAATGATCTAATAAAGGTAATTCAGCTGAGGCAAGGATTGTTGAGGAAAGACCTCCAGTTCAAGAAAACCTGTTATGATCACAGCTGTAACTTGCCTTTACTGTAACCATACTCATCTGATTTTTTGGATGAGTTCTTCATCCATTTTGGCTGTGAACAAATGCAATCAAGCCTAAGAAGAACAAGATCTACCAATTCAGACTCCTTCTAGGCTGTTTTCCTATAAACATGTAATTCCCTGCCCATATAGTTATTATACTTGTGAGGGTATAATAGGTAGGAATGGAGACTTTGGAAGTAAGTTGCCAGCTCATACTCTGAAAATGACATTTGAGAGTTAAGAAAACAGGCATGAACAACTGTCCTTCCATTTTGGGGTCTATTGTCATTTGAGAGAGAAAAGAAAGAAAAAGAGGAAAACTAACATCTTAATACAAAAATATGCATGCATACAGATGTGACTATATGTACATAGGACACACACACACACAATCTAACAATCTAACAGTCATGATGTGTGGGTATGCTGTTCTATGCACAGACTGGGAGGTAGATATTGCTAAGTCCTCTGTCTGTCACATGCACAATCATGAACTACTCTCCATTTTCCCATAAGGTCCAATGGACAGAGAATATTTAGTAATAATTATGTTTGTGACATAAAATATCCATGTTCTATTAGGACTGTTATAAAATTTTAAAAATACTACTATAAAAAAAGTAACAATGTCATGGTGGTTCATGCCTGTAATCCCAGAGACTTGAGAGGCTGAGGCAGGAGGATCACAAGTTTGGGGCCAGCCTTAGCAACTTAGTGAGGCCCTCAGCAACTTAGTGAGACTCAGTCGCAAAATAAAATATAAAAAGGTCTGGGGATGTGGCTCAGTGGCTAAGTGCCCTGGGTTCAATCCTCAGTACCAATAAATAAATAAGTTAGTTAAAAAAAAAAAGCAACAAAAACATGCTCTCTCCATTTCCATTCTTTAAAGTCTAATAAAAGGTCCTAACTGTTCCACTGGCAAACTAAACGTATTCTAGCTTACCAATTTTCACAAGATCATCCTTATAGGAAAATGCACATGCCAATAATATTTGAATAACTAGAAAGGTTGGATTCAACTAAATTACACTAAACTTTTTAAAAAAAAAGTGGTCTAAAATTTGCCCTAAAGTAACAACCTAGTGAAAGCGTACATTTAAGTGCAATAATCAAGTGTCCTAATCATTTTTCATTTAAGATATCCATAAATAATGTTTATGTTTAATTTTGAAAAAAATATAAAATAATCTTTAAAAAAATTTGTTCTAATTAGTTATACATGACAGTAGAATGCATTTTGACACATCATACATGAATAGAGTATAATTTCTCATTCATCTGGCTGTACATAATGTAGAATCATACCATTCATGTAGTCATATATGTACATAGGGCAATAATGTCAGATTCATTGTACTGTCCTTCTTACCCCCATATCGTTCCCCTCCCTTCACTCCCTTCTACCTAAACCAAAGTAACTCTATTCTTCCCTAGCCTCTCCCCCTTTATTGTGAATTAGCATCTACATATCAGAGAAAATATTTGGCCTTAGGTTTTTTGGGATTGGCTTATTTTGCTCAGCATGAGATTCTCCAGCTCCATCCATTTACCAGCAAATGCCATCATTTAATTCTTCTTTAAGGCTGAGTAATATTCCATTGTGTATATATACCACATTTTATTTATCCATCCATCTGATGAAGGACACCTAGGTTAGTTCTATAGTTTAGCTATTGTGAGTTGAGTTGCTATAAACATTGATGTGGCTGTGTCACTGTAGTATGCTGATTTTAGGTCCTTTGGGTATAGACTGAAGAGTGGGATAGCTGGGTCAAATGGTGGTTCCATTCCTAGTTTTTTTTTTTTAATTTTTTTCTTAGTTGTAGATGGACACAATGTCTTTATTTTATTGCTTTGTATGTGGTGCTGAGGATCGAACCCAGGGCCTCACACATGCGAGGCAAGTTCTCTACCACTGAGCCACAATCCCAGCCCCCCATTCCTAGTTTTTTGAGGAATCTCCATACCACTCTCCATAATGGTTGCACCAATTTGCAGTCCCACCAGTAATGTATGAGTATACCTTTTCCTCCACATCCTCACCAACATTTATTGTTGCTTATATTCTTGATAATTGCCATTCTGACTGGAGTGAGATGAAATCTTAGAGTAATTTTGATTTGCATTTCTGTAATTGCTAGAGATGTTGACTTTTTTTTCATGTTTGTTGATGGATTGTATTTCTTCTGTGAAGTGTCTATTCAGTTTCTTAGCCCACTTGTTGATTTGGTTATTTATTTATTTTTGGTGTTGAGTTTTTTGAGTTCTTTATATATCTTGGAGATTAATGCTCTATCTGAGGTGCATGTGGTAAAGATTTTCTCCCATTCTGTAGGCTCTCTCTTCACATTATTGATTATTTTATTTTCTGAGAAGAAGCTTTATAGTTTGAATCTGTCCCATTTATTGATTCTTTTTTTTCTCCATTTATTGATTCTTGATTTTACTTCTTGTACTCTAGGAGTCTTGTTAAGAAAGTCAGATCCTAGGCTGACATGGTGAAGATTTGGGCCTACTTTTTCTTTTATTAGGTACAGGGTCTCTGTTCTAGTGCTTAAGTCTTTGATCCACTTTGAGTTGAGTTTTGTGACTTTTGAACAACCTCAATACAACTAGAAATCCAGGTGTGACAAAATGAGGAATGCATTTGATTACTTATATTCAGAGTTCCCTCAAAGATGAACAGAACAAAGCTTAAATATGATTCCTGATCTCAAATTTGTTGATTACCCATTGAAAAAATGAAAAATGGTATGTATCTCACAATATTTGCTAGTGTTCTCTGAAGCCATCTGCAGAGCACTGTGTCACAAATTTTATCAAAGGTATTTGCAGGTTTTCTTCTATTATCCTGTCAACTATTCAAATATCTTGAAATACTAGGTTTATGTAAAATTGTAAAGTTGTAACTTTTATATAAAAAGTTAAGCCCCAAACATATGATAGTTAAAATTCACATTTGTCTTCTGAATATAGATATAATGATTCAAGACACTTATCTGATTTATTTCATGTTCTAGCTTCATGGAAGTCAATAAACAAATTCAGAAACATTTATCAATATGGCAACTTACACTTCTATTTTCAAACATACTTTCCCCAGAATAATCTTAGCTAAGATTTCAACAGGAGGTATTTTATAGATTTTGTATTTATCATTTACATTTTATCACATTTACATCTTTTATTACATCCTGATACACTGTAGTAGTTCAAATAATTTGCATCCAATAGAACTTTCTGTGACAATGAAAATATTTCACCATATCCTACTATCCAATATAGTAGGCTAGAGCCACATGTGGCTACTGACCATATAAAATATGGTACTGTGACTTTAGAACTTAATGTTTAATGTATAATGTCTGGTGTCTATTATATTGAACAACACAACCATAGATGTTACAAAATAAGCCTCTTAAAAACATTTATGATAGTCTCACACAGGACAGTTATAAATATTTGAAAAAGATTGGTGAATCTTTCAAGAACTACAGAAATATCCCAATAAAGAATAAATGTTATTCCTATTTTCTCAAAAAGATTATAAAATAAAATTTATAAGGGAAAGAACTTTATTGTAATTGTTCAAAGTCAGAAACTTGAAATTCAGTGTAATTCTCAGATGACTATTTTGTGCAGTTTTGTTTGTATTTGTTGTTGAAACTTAATGAACTATAGAAATCTTAAGCATTCTTTCTCCCTTATCATTTCAGTTTCCCTAGACTGTCCAAGGACAGTACATTATTCTATTAGTAATGGTAAGAAATAGCTTGTGACTTTACATGTTTTCTCTGTGAAAATGAGAAGCAAGATGGTATTTGGTGGAGAGGTGAATTTAGCCCTAAATTTTCTAATCTTGTTGCTACTGCAGCCTAGACCAAAAAGGATTACAAAGTAAATGTAGGCAGCAGACCTACAGTGCACCTTTATCAAAGGCTTTTTGGGTCCAAGTGTTTATATTTCCACTTGACACATAGTGCTCAGATTGTGTCAGGGTGCTTTAAAGGTTTGCATTTTACACCAATATATGGATTTGGTACTTGTGAGGATAAAGTTAAAAGTAATATTATAGAAATAAAGACTATTGCTACATCCTTCTGCTTGTTCAAATTATTACCAAAAAGAGAAAAAAGTTTGTAAGCTCAATTTCAATCATTCTTTGACTGAATTGTAATTCACAATGGTTCCTGCTAAACAATGGTAGGTAAAAACTTAAGAGCCAGAGTAGCACTATATCACTGTGCATACTTAATTCTCTGGTCTCAAATATAGTAAATGTGATATTAGAAATTCCTGCTAACAAATATGTGAATGTGAACCTGGACCAGCTGAGTTCTCTGAATTACAAATGTTTTTCCAAAATAAATTCCTTTAAAAGGAACCAGACAGACACATTTTTTTTTCAGCTAAGATTTAAGTTAATATGTTGGAAAAGAAAAAGATATTGAGTGTCCCTCATGGTAGAAGAAATACTAACCATCTATCATTGTCTCTGCAAAGCCTGCTACTTCTGAGGGAATCCTGGAAAAATGTATCAACTGATATGCTTTATACCCAATTCTTCCATAATTAGATGGCAGAAACAATATTCCTCTATACATGGAAAACAGTACTTCTCAACTGTTTCTTTTCATCAGAAATATTTATATCATGGATATTCTTAGACATTTTTCCTTAGTTTTCATTCCCCGTTCCTGCCCAAATTTTAGGAATACAGCTATGCTTTTATCTATCTGATTATGTACTATGGTTGTCTGGAGAACAAGTCAGTGAAATAACTAAGATTTTTCCCCCCAAGAATCAGTGTCATCTATGAGGATATTAATTATGTTGCAAATACCTAGTGAACAGTAAGTTAAGAAAAATAACTAAATGTGTAAGGAGTGTATACAGGGTGTTCCAGCCTGTCACAAACTGTGTTTGGAGACAGTTAGAGGCAGTTTCATTTAGGATCTTTAAGATGAGAGCATCCCTTTAATGATTAGAAGAGATACAAGATAGAAATAAAGACTATATTACTTACAGGTCCTTGGGAGTATATCACATGCTCTGAGGGTCACATGCAGAAAGGAGGGAAAGGGAGAGGGAAAGAAGAAGAAAAGGAAAGGGAGTGAAAGGTGGGAGAAAGGGAGAGTTAGTTGAGTTCAGAGTGTTATCCAGGCTTCCCTGGGGAGTTTTAATTGGTGGGTTTAAAGCAAGCAAACACAAGTTCCATGGAGTCACACTGTGATTGAGGTGGTCACTGCAGCATATCTGCACAGTCCATATGAGGAGAGGGTGGGGGTTAACAGAGCCAGTCAATTAGGTTGTATCTAGCTGTCCAATAGGGAGGTGGTCAACCAAGAGGCAGTTACATAAGGCAGTTATCTGGATTGACCACATCAAGGAACTGGGAGGAGGTATAGAACTGGAAACTCATAGATGAATAAATCCTGTTTCTGATATGAGAAAGTTAAATATTATCAAAATGGATGCTGAAGCAACAAAGTTGTAAGAATTCACTACGTCCTTCCAATACTCACACCCTACAGAACACACTGTTGAGGTCTCAGGTGCATTCTCTGTCACTCATTTCATTTTGGCCCAATATCATCTTTGTTCCTAAAAGAGAAGGAACCATTCAAATATTCTTGGCTGATTAATGTCTTTATGGTATAAGCTAAGTATAGAAATATCAAAAATTCTGGAATCTGAGGGAATTGAAACCAGGTAGAACTTACACTATTATTGATATTGATTGATTATAAAAGGATTTCCAAAATAGAGTAAATTATTGGCTAGTTAAAAAATACCAATTAGCTAGAAACGTGGGTAAATTTAGAATAAGTGATACCATGTTGTTGAAGGATCTTCTGAAAAACTCACAGGGATAAGCCTTGATGCCAATGGGAATGAAAATGTCAGTGCTAGGTTGCTGAATTTCAACTGTTTTCTTTTATAGCTCTCTTCTTGAGAGAGCACAAAGGGGTAAAAAATAACATACCTAATGGAATCTATAGGGTCAATACTAATGTCCCATCTTTCAATACTAATTTTAGGGATTTGTATCAGTCTAGATAAAGGTTTATCAATTTCATTCATATTTGCACAAACTCAACTTTTAATTTCATGGATTTTTTTGTACATTTTTTCTTTCTTCATGTCAACAATTTTTGCTCAAATCTGTATTATTTATTTCCTTCTGTGCACTTTGAGTTTCATTTTCTCATTTAGCATTTTTCTTATTTCCCAAGGTAAAAGCTTAGGTTTATTTATCTGTCTCTTTTCTGATACAGTCACTGTGTGCCTCCCTCTAAGCACATCTTTAATTGTATCACACTCAGTAAAAAATATTTTATACTTTCTTTTAACACATTTTATTTAACTCATAGGTTCTATAAAGTGTGTTCATTTCTAAATATTTGGCAATTTTCAACTTTATTTTTATTTCTAATTTCATTTCTCTGTGGTCATAGAACATACTCTACATAATTTTAGTCCTTTTAAGCTTATTGAACACAGTTTTATGGCTTAACATATAATCTGTCTTGGAGAATGTTCAGATATGCTTGAAAATAAATTGTATTCTGCTATTTTTGGGTGGAGTGTTTCTCTCTATATCTATATTTAATATATATCTTATACCTTATATATATCATATATTTATCTTTAGTATATATCTTATGTATATCTGTATTTATAAATCTCTCTCCCTCTCCTTCTTCCCCTCCACCCTCTCTCTCACTGCCCCGGTCTGGTGCACACATACACTCATGATGACCTAGATTTCATTGCTGCCCAGTACAGTGTCCTATGGGGTATTATATAATACCTACAAAAATTAAATAAAGTCAATATTTCAGGGATAAAATATCACTAACCTGAGAATTCCCACTGGCCCCCAAAGACAGGATAGCAGAAATCATTCCCCACAAATTTCTTCATTTCACATCTCATGGTGAAGGAAACAACTTTCATGTAAGGCCCAGTGCTTTGTCCTTGTTCACCTGTAGGAATGAAGACATGAAAAGAGGAGAGATATAGAAGGATACATGTCTACTGGTCTACGAGGCACAGTAGGGTTCAGTTATGTACCTGCATATTAAATTAGCTAATGTAGTACTCTTCTAGAATTAAATTACTCTAACAGTAGTTACTGTGTTAGCCTCCAACCTCTATCAGGGCAAATATTGTCCATGACTTTCTGCCAGACAAATTAAATGTGCAAATCAGACTGAATGAATACACTTAGACTTCAAAAAAATGGTGGGCAGTTGAACAGCACATCAATTTCTTTAATTCAACCATAGAATTATTTTACCTTCAAAGGTGATTCAATGGATTGGGAAGAAAGAAATCATGAAAAACCATGGCAGGGAATAAAGGAACAACTTTCTAAATATGGATTGCAGCATTTAACCTGTTTGAGCACAGAAACCTGGCAATTTGCAGATGCTGCACAAGGTTACATACTTTGTACTCCATTCAATTTAGAGTGGTCACGGGATTGCATGGAGAACACACAGGTGAAATATATACATGTGATTAGAGTGGTTGTGTAGTGTGCAGAGTGGAAAATGCAGACACTGGGCCCTTTCACTGTGAGATAGATACTCCCCATCCTACTTTCAGAGTAAAGCTCACCAGGTCACACAGCTGAGGACTCGGTGGGACTTAGACAATCACATCTCTCAGCAGCGTCAAACTTCCCTCTGCCACACCAATGAGGAAGAGCATCTCCATCACTCTTCATGCCTAGTTTCCATGGGAGGAATCATCAGGAAGACTGAGAATGTGCTAAAATTCTAGAAAAGAACAAATAGAAACCTCAAGTACTCATCTGATTATTAGGGATTTCTAATGTCTGAATTAACAGAGTGTAAATAGCAACAATTAAATTCCTGGATTCTTGCCAGGTATAGTGGCACATGCCTATAAATCCCAATGGCTCCAGAGGCTGAGACAGGAGGATCATGAGTTCAAAGTCAGCTTCAGAAAAGCAAGGCGCTGAGCAACTCAGTGAGACCTTGTCTCTAAGTAAAATACAAAATAGGGCTGGGGATGTGGCTCAGTGGCTGAGTGTCCCTGAGTTCAATCCTGGTACCAAAAAAAAATTCTTGAATTCTTAATAATAAAATTAGTCAAGGAAAGAACTATAAAAATTTAGATGTTACCTCAAGAGTGTGCCATTCTGTTCCTTCTCAAACAAAGAAGCTGGTAGAAATGACAAAATCATCTTTTCATTAGTATGGTAGTAAGAAATTCATGCAACTCCAATTTTGAACCTACAAAACACAGGAAAGTGGAGAAAGAAAATCTTCAAAATTGAATGTTGATTTTTAAGCAATTGATCATATACATAATTACTAGAGATCTGTATGCCAAAAAATAAGAGTCACTTATTCCATGGAACAGGAGAGTGTGGAAAGTCTTTTTTCTAAGACTTGCTCAAAGATTTCCCAAAGTCCATCTTAGCATCTCTCGGGTCTTCCTTAAAGAAGACAGGAAATCCACTGAAGGAATGTGAATACTAGCCAATAAAATTGGCATAAAACTCCAAGAAGTGGAAATATAATAATTTAAATATAACTATTAAAAGCAGTATCCTCTGGAATCACTCAAATATTTAGAAAACTGCTCTTCAGGGATGACAGAAAAAAAATGGTCTGAACTTGTGGGACTGGAATAGCAAGCAAATTTCAACACATTCTGAGACATTCCTATGATCAGAAATCACTTTCCAGATACTCCTACCTAAAAACAAAAGATAAGACAAAAACATCTTTTGAACTGACCACTCAATTGACCTCAATAGACTGCTTCTAAGAAAATTGTAAATGTATGAATGGTTTAATGCCAGGCACTACCATAATAACTCCATGGGGTCTCACTATTCATGTGCTGGTTTCTTTCCCAGAGTTGGATTATTAAAAGTAGATTGATGTTGCTAGCCATGTACTCACAAAAGTTGCTGTATAATCCACAATAGATATTTATAAAGAACTTTACAATCTATTTACTCTAACAAATGCTCTCATGTTAGCTTTCAAATATCCCAGACCCTGTAGGTCCTATTGCCTGAACACTTGAAATCCCTCCCACATGTCTGCCTAACAGGGTCCCCATGTTGGTCCTCAGCTCACAGAAGTGGTTTGGTCACTCATTTTGTTCAGATTCCAACAAGATCCATTTTTGTAAGTCATCATTGGTCCAGGCACATTTAATAAGAGGGACCCTGAGCCTGAGGTACATGGCAGGTACTGATCATCCAGGTTTTTGTCACCCTGGGACACACAGACCCACACTCCTCAATCATAGAGCCCCGCATCATAGTTAATGACCATTCCCATGGCTGTCTAGCATAGCCAGGGTCCAATGTCATTGGAGGGCTATGATTCACTAAGAGGAATATCAATTATTCTCAGGACAAAATTCTTATCTTGTGAGAATTCCCACTGACTCTTGATGATGGGTTAGCAAAATTATTCATAATACCTTGCTTCACATCTGCTCTCAAGAAGATAGAATAAACTCTTTAATATGAAATTCAGTTTTTGGTAGCATGCCAGTCTGTGGCAATAATAAATGATTGGAAATATGAAAAGCATAAAGCACACATTTTTATTTGTCAAACATGCTTAACACAGGAGGGTTATTTATATGCCTTGATATAAAATAAATTCATATAGCTCTACTACATTATTTCTAGTATCATTCAAATGGAAGAAAGCAAAAAAATCTTGGACATAAGGAGCTGAAAGTCTGAGATGGCTCAGCAGATAACACACCTCACACTGACTGAATTATCAGATACTTTACAATTTACCTATTGAATTACATAAATAAGAAAAAAAGCATATTTGTTAAAAATTATATATAACCTTTGGAATGCAAAGTTTTGTTCTGTCCCAGATATGGAACAGATAAGAATGACAAATTAGCCCTTCTTTGGGATGGTGATGAGAATTCCATGCAATTCCAAAAACACTTCCATTCTACAAAGTACAGAGGAAATTCAGGAAGTTTAAGAATCTCTTCAATGAATTAATTCTTGAAAACAGATTGAAGTAAATTAGCTATAGTATTCATTTGACCTTTTATACAACTAGACCAGTAAAATTATATTCATTCCTTAGAAAAGGGTAGAATAGAAAACCAACTTTTCAAAGATGTGTCAGAGTTGACCCAAAGACTCTTCTGAGCCTTGAGCATTGTTAACTAAATTAAGAATCACTCTTTAAACACACACAGACTCACTGAAGGAATATGAGTATGAGCTCTTGGTATTCTAAATAATTCTAAAATTTAGAAATTTAATAATTTAATTTTAAAGATGTTTGATTAAACATCTAGTTCAACTCATATGGAATACTTAGAAAATTGCTCACTGAATGGTGGGGAGAAAAAGAAAAGAAATGAAACAACATTCTAACCCTTGGGACAATGTTAAGAAATTAACTAAACTGCACCATAAAATAAACTCATGAATATAACTTATTCTTCAATTTTCATGTACTTCTTTTAGGTAAAAATATAATGAGCAAAGACTAATAATTTCTTTCTAATCTTCTGTACATAAACCTGTGCATAACCTATCCTTAATGACTGTGTTATCTAAGAAAATGATGTGCACAACAGCCAAAAAATAGAAACAACCTAGGTGCCCATCAACTGGTGAATGGATAAAGAAAATGTGGCACGTTATAAAACATAGAATACAATTTGGCCATAAAAAAGAATGAAATCCTGTTGACTGTGAAATGAATGGAAGTGAAGATCATATTATTAAGTGAAATAAGCCAGGCACGGAAAGATAAGTACCATATGATCTCATTCATAAGTGGAAACTAAAAGTAGATCACATAGAAGTTGAGAGTAGGATGGTGTTTACTAGAGGTTTGGGAGAGTATAGGAAGAGAAAGGTATGGGGAATGTTGATCAATAGTGTCTAAGTTTCAGTTAGATAGGACTAAGAAGTTCAGGTATACACAGTTGGGTGACTACAGATAATAATGTACTTCATATTTCAAAAAGTGAGGAGAAAGGAATTTTGAAACTTTTTACCACAAGGAGATGATAAATATTTGAGAAAACAGATATATTCCAGCTGATTTAAACCTAATACAATGTATGTATGTAATGAAATGTTACATGGTATCCCACTAATATGTACAATTTTTATGTTTTTACATATCAGTTTTAAAATAAACTTAAAATTAAAATTGCAATGCTTAGAAAAAGAATAAAATGATATGAGTGCTTCAAGTGCAATCACAACTACTTTCACAGTGTTCATTAGATATGACCTTGTTCCCAGCTTCTGTGTACCAGGTATACTTGAAGGGGTGCAATGTAACACCTCCACCCAAAATACAAAAGGAGCCCTCTATAATTTTTTATTCTAATCTAACAAAAGGAGGACAGTTTTCTCATACCTCATTATTTGTAGGTTCCACTGCCTGAATACCTGAAATCCCCACCACCACATGTCTGCCTAGCAGAGTATGCATGGACCTCAGGTCATGGAAGTGGTTTAGTCACTCATTTTGTTCAGATTCCAATGAGATCCATTTTTGTAAGTCATCATTGGTCCAGGCACATTTAATAAGAGGGACCCTGATCCTGAGGTATGTGACAGGTACTGATCACCCAGGTTTTTGTCCCCCTGGGACATATAGACCCACACTTCTCAATCATGGAGCCCTGCATCATAGTTAATGACCATTCCCATGGCTGTCTAGCATAGCCAGGGTCCAATGTCATTGGATTGATGTGATTCTTTAGGAGGAATGTCAGTATTTTCAGGACAAAATTCTTGCCATGAGCAAATTACTACATCAAACTATGGGAATAGAAGCATTTGAGAATAATTAAGCAAATTTCTTTCCAAACTCTCTTCTATGTCACCTTGCAAGAGGAAGGAATAAACTTTTTCATACAATCCACCATTGGTTCCTGTTAAACTGTGGAAACACAGGAAATACATTTGTCCCTCAGTACTTATGGAAGTTTGGTCCAAGGACACCCAGCAGACACCAAAATCTGAGGATGCTCAAGTCCCTCACATAAAATAGAGCAGTGCATATAAACCATGATTCCCTAAAACAATAAATAATCTCTAGATTGTTTATATATCCAAATAAATGTAAATGCTACATAAATTATATAAATTGTGATTATTTGTATTGTTTAGAGAATAATGACAAGAAAAAAGACTACGGTACATGTTCAGTACAGATTTTTCCTCCCAAATATCTGATTGAATCACAGATGTGGGATCCACAGATGAGTAGGGTCAATCGTTTATGTAACAATGGTAAGTTTACATATCTATCTGTTGATCATGGAAAGACTGGATAGTTCACTATGTACCTGCACATAAAATATACTAGTATATTATCCTTCTAGCATTTTCCCCATATTCAAAGAAGAAGAGGTATGAAATTTCCTGAAATAAAGAGACAGAAACATCAGATGTCTCATCAGATAATTAATACTTCATACTCTTTGCATTCACAGGCTTTATAAAAATTACAACATAAATATGACCAATAAAAGTAAATATTCATTTATTCATATTTATATTTGTCAGGCTGGAAATCAAACCTAGGGCTTCATGCACACTAAGATGGCACTCTATCACTGGAAAATGTAATTGTTAAAAATTTAGGCTGGGGTATAGTTCAGTGCCTAGCATGTGTGATGCCCTGAGTTCAATTTCCAGCCACACACACACACACAAATACACACACAGAAATTGCCATATTATCTCAGAAACTGGTGTTCTGATCATTTATAGATATAGAAGTTGATAAAAAGTGACTAACTCAGTAGTTCAATGTTGTGGCAGTATTACCAACCTGGGGTTAAGAAGCTTGCCACATGGAAAAACAATTGTCTGAGAGATGCACATTAGGGATAAAGAAAATAGGCTTTATTGAGATTGCTAGTAATCTGGAAGGAGCCAGACATTTTAATGTTTCAGATATCACCTTAAAATCTTTGGGAATATGGGGAATACTTACATGAGAAATAAATTAGGGATGATATGCAGAAATAAGCATTTCCAAGGATCATGAGTTAAGATAGTCTAACACTGACCAGAGGTGAAAATCTCGTAATGACAGTCTGCATTTGTCTTGAGGGTAAGATGCTCCAGAACACAGAGCAAATAATACATCCTGGGAATGAGAAACAAGAAAAAAAACAAGATGAAGTCACTCATGGCAATATCCAGTTACAGCAGAAATTACTCTAATGATTCTAATGCTCCTTTTCACCTATAAAGCACAGGGGAAGGCAGGCAAGTTGAAGACAATATCTAACCAAATGAATGTATACTCTTAAGAGATTTTAAGAAACTGACCATAGAAATGTACTTGACACTCTATATGACAAGAAAATTATATTCAATGATTAGAACAGAGAAGTATAGAAGGTCAATTTTTTTCCTAAGACATTGGTGTCAAAGTCTCCCCAAAGATCTCCTTCAACATAATTCATTAAAACTAAAATCTCCATCTCAGTATGAAAATGGCTGAAGGAATGAATAAAAGCTCATAAATACACATTCATTCAATCATTTTATAGTTTAAAATTCTTCTTGCAGGATTTGAATCCCTCCTTCAACCATGTCAAATACTGAGCTCGAAACACAGGGAACACAAAACATGACACTGTGACAATATGGGGAATCAAATTAAAACATGCCATAAACACTTCAAAAAAACAAAAATAAAATGTTCCATAATAATTTTTAAAAAATTTAAGTGATATAGGCCAAATAAAAACTCATTTCTTTTAAGTGGCCATTTACTTGAAAATCAGTAGATTACTCCAATTAAGAAGAATGTTATCATGTACGAATGTAGTATAAATGGTTCAAGTAGAGGCAAATATCATATTCTGACAGATATCATACTCAGATGCTGATTTCGAAGCCAGTATAAAAATGCTGCCAGTCAAACAAAAAAGGAATAGATGTTATATTCCAAAAATGGATATTTATAAACACACATGGAGTTCATTTGAATTAACCTATGCACAGGGAAAATTGCAATTCCACTCAGCCTGGTAAAACATAAAGACTGAACACCTGAATCAATCCACATGTCTGCCTAGCAGGGTCTCCGAGCTGGACCTTAGCTCAGAGAAGTGGTTTGGTCAATCATTTTGTTCAGATTCCAACAAGATCCATTTTTGGGAAGTCATCATTGGCCCAGGCACATTGAATAAAGGGGGACGCTGAGCCTGAGCTAGGTGGCACCTACTGATCACCCAGGTTATTGGGACATTCTAAACAGCTCACTTCAATTCTGCAGACAAGTATCCCAGTCAATGATAAGCCCCACAGTTGTTTAGCACGGCCAGGGTTCAGTGTCATTGGAATATTGTGTTTCCCTAAGAAGAACGTCGGTATTCTCAGGAAAAAGCCTCTTACCACAGGAGAATTCCCATTGGCCTTTAAGAAAGAGAGGCTGGGGGCTGGGGTTGAGGCTCAGGGGTAGAGCGCTTGCCTTGCACGGGCCGGGTGCTGGGTTCAATTCCAGCACCACATATGAACGAATAAAGTCCATTGACAACTAAAACAACATTGAGGAAAAAGAAAAGAAAGGGAGCCAGAATTATTCCCAGCACTTTTGCTTTATTGGCTGACACAGGAAAGGAACCAATTTGTTCATTCAAAACCCGTTACTTGGTCCAACGTTGTCATGGGGGAAGAATATGGGAATATGAGGAGTAGATATGCCCTATTCTCGCTATTACACAGTACACCAGTTATCACTACAAGCCTTTATAAAATACACTCATTAATGATTTCAGTACCATGTTTCAGGAGGTATACAAAGTAGGAAAAAAAGCATAAAAAATTTACATGTGGGGGGCGGTTCCAAGATGGCGGCCTAGACAGTCCACTCTGCGCTAGGCTCTCAGGGACCAAAGCTGGAAGTGGTGGAGGTGCCGTTTTCCAGCCAGCTTCCTGGCATCATTCTGCAGCTCAACATCCCACGCAGGAATTTCGCTCGTGTATGTGTGAGTACAGGATCACCGGGAGGCAGCGGTAGCCAGGAGGCGT